>NDGN011473132.1:0-17435 GCA_002564285.1 Tympanoctomys barrerae
ACACCTGTGCACCGGAATCGATGGCGCACATCCCACACCTGTGCACCGGAATCGATGGCACACGTCCACACCTGTGCACCGGAATCGATGGCACACGTCCGCACCTGTGCACCGGAATCGATGGTACGAGCCAGGGAGCAGCAGGGGCTGCCTGCGCACACTGGAGCCCAAGAGGCTAGGCCTTGAGCCCTTAACATTCAGGTGCCTGAGGACAGCCTTCTCAGCTTCCTGTGGGTGTGGTTCACTGCCACAATTCCTGGCTGAGAACAGGTACTTCCACTGTCATTACTGATTTGAGACTAGGAGTATTTTCTCTGCTACCTATCATCCTGGATGTTACCGCTAACATCCCCCGCCTTCTGTCCCCCACCTTGCTGCGGGGTGTTAGTGCCTGTCTCGCTGCACCTCCTGATTAGGGCACTGGGCAGTGCAGCGCACAGTGCCTGCATTCACTCTGCTGGACGCGGACGTGGAAACAGCGAAGCTGCTTGGCCGGTATATGGAACGTCTACAGCTGCCGCACAGCAGTGTGATTTACATACGGCTATTTGAAGAGATATGTTCACTGTGGGCGTTTTGCAAACTGGAACTAAACCAATGTCCAACATCGAAAGAATAAAGTATATTTATGTAGGATACTAGGAAGCCATTAAGAAATGTTTTTGAAGAATTGGAAAAGTGCATGTATCTATGAAAGGAAAGGGCTATTTTCACAGGCTTATAAATACACCGCATGCAGTATTTCCGAAGATTTACACATAAAGACAAAAATTCATGGTGATTACCCTGCAAAAAAAACTTCTTAGAACATGAATTTTATGACCTGAAGCCTGCTTCATTCACCTCTGTGACCTCGGAGCCAGGTACAAGGCCTAGGATAGTAGGCGATTAGTGCGCTGATGTTTGAGTTTTAAAAGAATATGATATTTACTATAATGTACTCAAATACAGCTCTGGTTCACAGGCAACAACCTTGCAGATACAAGTTTGTGTGGAAGAGAAATTTGGTATAAAAGTATACACACTGATTAAGATGACACTGAGCTAACAGGTAACTCAACTGTTAAGATGGTATAATTATTATTTTTTAAAACTAAGCAATATAATTTTAAGCCACTAATAAATTTTTTAAAATTTATGTTGAGTGTGTCTGCTACATCAAAAAATGTCCTTTTATATAAGTAACAAATTTAAAAACTTGCCTTGAAAGCTCTGAAAATTTTTAAGAAACCTAGAAATTATAATGCTAGAGGCTTAAAGTTTGCTGAATCCGAATTTTAATGCTGTGTGCTTGCAGAAGAGCTGTTTTATTTCTGCTAGTTTCCTGTTTCCCCTTTAAGGATTGTTTACAAATCCAGAATATATGTATATATATAGTCACATCCACATGAGCACACTTATTATACAGACAGCATCCCCTATATAATGCTGTATGTTACTTGCGCTTTGTCAGTTCAGCATTTTGTGTGCACCTTATCAGTAACTGGAAGCTCCTGACTGTCGATGAGACAGCCGAGTTATCAGGCCCGAGACCAGCAGTGAGGAACCAGCTTCGGGTGCTTACGAGGAGACCTGACTGGCACCGGTTTGTGGTCAAGCTTCAGTGTGCCCCGAAAGTTCAAGAAGCCATTCTTGGGAGTGCAGGAGGCACGGCTGTGGCAGGGATGGGGCCCACAGGCAGGAGGCAGGAGGCTAAGTTCTGGGCAAGAGAGAGGAGCGTGCTAGCAGGGTGCAGTTCTGTGAGTTCTGGGCAAGAGCTACTGACACCTCAATAAAACTGAAGAAGAAAACAGAAACTAGAGTTTTATTTTGCATTTTTTTTCTGTCCAAGAATTCGCTGAGAAGCAAAATTTTCCATTTATAGATTGCAGGGAATTTTTGCATTTTCTTAGTTTTGTGCTATTCATTTCTAAAGTTTTGTAGCCAGAACAATATTGGGCGCCCGTTTCTACCTCAGCAATCATGAGTGCTCCCTTTTGGCCTAGCACACAGCTTTTGTGAGGGTGCAACAGGAAGTGTAAGTGTCCTTTGCTCTCCTGCAGGGGTTCTGCGGGACCCAGAGCCCAAAAACTAGGACCAGACTTACTTCAGACGATCTATTTCCACTTGTTTTTACACCTTATCACAAACTGAAGACAAGATCGAAGTGCTTCACCACTTTTCACTCCTGTTGCTTACCTTTCTGCATTAAAATTGTTTTGATATTTTCCTTACACAGGGCATTTTATCCTTCAGCCTTATAAGGGATCTCATTTGATTTGCTTACAAAGTTTTGCCCATTATTTAAGTCAAAATCTTCCCCTGCTCATGGAATACTCTGATACCTTCAGCTGATCTCAACACTGTTTCAAAAGTTTCAAGTTAGAGACTGATTGTGCTTGTTACCCAGTCTGGAAGTGTTTCCCCTTCTTATTTCGCTTTCCACAGCACATGCATCTTGCCTGGACACATGTTCCTCAGCAGGCTCCTGCAGGCAAGGGGCCTCCGTGCAGTACCACTTGTGTCTCCAGTGACCTGGGTGCAAGCTGGTCGGCTCACGCTTACAGACTCACGAAGCCTGCCCCAAAAAACGGGAGGCCACACAGCTGTGTCCAGGATGTAGGCCCTGTGAGTAGGAGCTATTCCTTGCTGGGTGTGTGGACAACCTCGCTGTCCTGCTTCCCGAGGAAAACCTAAAAGCTTTTCACTTTTCCTACATGCTAGGAGCCTTTATTTCCTACAAAGTTGAAAAACAAAGACAAGTATTTCTGGGAGAATTAGATTAAACGATAACGCTGTTACTTTAATTCTTTTTTCTTCTTCTTCTTTTTGAGGCAGGGCCTCGCTATGCAGCTCAGGCTGGCCTTGAACTCACAGCCACCCTCCTGCTCTGCCTCCGGCGTGCTGGGACTACAAGTGTGCATCATCACGCCTGGCCTGCTGCTTTAGTTCTATGAAAATTCTTTTTTGTGCAGTGCACAAAGACTATAACAAAGTAATGAAATATATATCATGGTTAGTTGAATTATGAATTTATAATGAACATTTTACATAATGTGAGATTTTTGAAATATTTTATTTCATAAATTGAAATATTTGGCATAATTGCTTTCCTTAAAAGGCAAATCATCAGTAAAAAAAATCACCTTTATCTAACTAAAAACACCAGCCAGTCAGAAAGTAATCATCTTATGCCTCATGAGTAAACTAAAAATACTCCTGCTCATCCGTATTTCCATTTTCATCTGTTAAATTACTTTCCAAAGGCTCTGTGTATTCTGAATGGGTGCCCATTTGTCCAAATAATTCTGTTATTTTCCAACTTTGCCCTTAAATATGAATCAAAACATATTTTAAAGCACATCATTTTCCAAACCTGTACATTTGGGGTAAGGTATGAAAATGTTTTGTAGTAACTCAAAAGGACTGTAAATTGATACAATAATGGCTTGAAGATAATTTCAGAAAAACATAGCTTCATTCAGAAGAGTTCCTGTTTAAAAAAAAAAAAAAAAAAACCTGCTCTAGAACAATGCTTCCTGTCCGATGCCATTTTAACGTAGAACTTGTTAAAAAACAAAATAAGTCTCAATTACTTGATTATGCATTTGCTTCAAACTTCGCTTTTAGTGCCGAGCAGCTGTCTCCAGGCACATGTCTGGCTCTAATGATTCCAAGGCTGCCCACTGTCCCTTCTGAGCCACGACAGCTATGCCCGTCTCGTGTCACCGTCTCCAGCACTGACGTTGTGAAATCCCATTTGGGGCAGTGAATCTGCGAGGGAAGCGGGAGCAGCCCCAGCCAGCAGCTTCCGCCTGTGGACGCCGCCAGGGCCGGGCCGCCCCGCAGGCAGGCAGGCGCTGCTGCAGCTGGCCCCGCCCGCCCGGCTGCTGCGGGGCTTCCTGGAGCTGGTGCGGGGTGGGGGCACCCGGGAGTGTGCTGAGCACACAGCAGTAACTAGCGCTGAACGCAGATGCGCTCTCTGGACGGAAGTCCTGAGGAAGCAGCAACACGGAGCTTATGAATCGGGATTACTCAGCTTGCATCGTGGAGCACTAATCAGCACCCTCCTTGCGAGCTGCCTTTGGTACCTGCTTCCATTACAGCCTCTGGAAACAAGTAAATGGCAGTGAGAGCTCAGGGTAAGAAAGGCCTCTGAGACTGCGGTCTACACAGCCGGCCGGGCACGGGGCCGGAACGCCACCATGTCCCTCTACTCAGTCAGTAAGGAGCCCTCGGGCCTCTGCAGCTCACGTCACGCCACGTGCTGGACGTCTTGCAATTCTGCTGCCTGCCGTCTTCTTATATAAACCACTCAGGTGAGGCTTCCAACAAGGCTACCAACAAGTGTGCTGCCTGAACGTAAACAGCAAGATTATGCTTATGGTCTTCTACGATAATATTAGCAGAACAGAGACATCTTCAAAAATTACCTTTAAATAAATAGAGGTGTGTTGTAACACAAACAGAGCTTTAAATCTGTATAATCCGGAAATACAATAAAAAGAAACAGCTATTACTTTTAATGACAAGAATTTCCTGCACTTGAAAATGGAATTCATCATTCCACAAGAGAATAAATGATGATAAATTAATGTATATTAACTTGATATTTAGGAGAATATTTCCTTGAAATAAATATCACAAATTTTAAAATATACAAGAGAATTAAATTATTATATTATGATTTAGATAATATTTTATATAAGGAATATAAGTTACATGGATATTATATGAAATTTATTTTGGACTAGAGATAGCTGGGCCGTCCAAGTGCCTGTCTGGCAAGCATAAGGACGTGAGTTCAGTCCCTGGTTCCACATGCCTTGGTGGCCCCACGCTGAGCCAGCCACTGAAACCAGGCATGGTGGGGCATCTTTAAATAAAGATCTTTAATATTTATTTAATCTTTATAAATAAAAATGAAAAAATAAATTTATTTTAACTTTTGGCAGTTTGTTTTTCAAATAAATACTGGGTTATTTTTACAAGCTTTTTAAAGTGATCCTGTTGTCTAAAATTTCACAGAGCTTCTGAAATACTAGTTTCAGAAATTTTTATTTGTTATTTGCAAATTGACAAAGATTTCCATATTGGTGAAATGTCTCTGATTCGAGGACTAAGCTTTGTCACATCTAAGTGTGTTCTTAAAATGTAAGACATAAAAAATCACAGCAATCCCATAAAAATGTGTAAAAGCAAAACATATTTTCATCTTCCTCCAGCCAACTGACTGGCTGAGTTAGAGGCAGGCTCCGGCTGTTGCCCAGGCTGGTTTTCAACTTGTGAATTCCAGTGATCGTCCTGCCTCAGCTTCCGGAGTGCCTGCAACTGGAGGTGTGCAGCACTGTAGTCATTCATCCTCATGGACTACACAGCCACTTACGAGGGCATGTTTATAATGAGCTTCTTACAGAATACGAGGGACTTCAGATCCATCTAAGTTAACCAAAAGGCAATTCAAATTGCACCGTTGAAGTGATTTCTAATCTGGACACTTCTTTTTATACATTAAGGAACTGAAGCCCAAAGACGAAGCCACCTGCCGGGACTCAGCAGCGGCAGATGAAGCAGTACACACCCTGCAGCCGTAGGGACCTAAGTCCTATCTTCCAGAACGCTGTTAGTTCCAACTAAAGCTGTGGCAAGAACGCGTCGTCTTCATTTTCCTTCACAGGATCTGGTCATTGGCAGAGCCTGGCTTCATCCGCACATGTCTCTGGATTCTCATATTGCCCATCTGAATATCGCGCATCACATTACCTTATAGAGCCTCCATGGCTTGATAATGCTTGAGATATAAATTATAGAACCCATTCCTATTTATTGTATTTTACCATGGTAAAGCTATAAAATTTCATTTTGATATAATTTATGAAATTTTGGATTGCATACATGTCGTATTTTTCCAGATCTCTTGAAAGCCCAACATACAGTACTCATAAGGGAACACAGCCTGCATTTTCCTACACACAGAAAACGATGAGCAAGTGCCCAAGTGCCCCCAGCCCGGATCCCGTAACTGGTCCTGCTCGCCCCAGGAGACTGCGCTGCTAACACAACTCGAAACGACAGCACCTCTGTCCATTCTAACCCACCGAAACGAAAGCACTGCGTGTTTCACAATAAAAGCAGCATTTTATTTATTTTTTTTTTAAAGGAAGGAAAGGTTTATTTAGCTTACAGTTACTGGAGGCTTCAGTCCATACTTAGCTGGCTCCAAGGCAGTGTGGCACAGGTCACTAAGTACCACAAAGCAGCATTTTAGAAATGAAGACTGGTACTTAGTGACCTGTGCAACTTGTGATTTAATAAGAGATTAAGCATAAAGACTAATGTCAGTCCCCCAAACACTCCTATGTTAGGTAGACATTTTTCAGAAAAAATTAAGATGCTTGCACAAGGGCCGGAGCTGGGGGTTCGATCCCCAGCCTGCACGGCTGGCCTCACCCCCAGGGTGGGCTGAGACAGCACTTGAGACTGGCTGTGGTGGCACACGCCTGTAGTCTCAGCTCTTGGGAGGCTATAAATAGGCGATCACTATGAGGCTGACTTAGTAGTGAGACACTGAACACTGTATGGACCCTGCCCTAAAATACAAAAAAAAAAAAGATTCTTAAAAAATCATCCTGGAATTGTATCAGAATTTTTATTTCTTATGTGAAAACAATCTTTTTATTACCAACGATATCTGAATCAATACACACTTTCTTGTAAAGAAAAGAGTATATAGCGACATCTACATTTCATGTAGTCATTTTTCAAAACAACAAGTTTTTGCTCACCTGTATTGAGAAGAGGCCAGTGTTATCATCCAGATATTTACTGAAAGGGTTAGGCTCGTAGACTTCTTCCTCTTTCTTCAGTAATATTCTGGACTTTATAGGTACTGGGCGGATTACTCCAGGCTTAGTCTTCATGAATTCCAAGTTTGTTTTAAAAAACAGAGACACGAAAATATTATTAAAACGAATAAATATGAACATTCTTAAGTTATCCAAGTGTTCAAACACACACAAAAAAACCCCATAATTTTAAAAGTTTAAAAAGATTTTTCAAATGTTTAAAAACAGTCTGGAAGTCAAGTGACTTTAATACAACTCCAGTGTGAAGTTCACACAGTAATTACCAACTAGTTGCTTTATGATGACAAGTCAGAAAGAGTACTCCTGGGTGGGCTCCACGGCCAGCCCCACAAAATAAATACCCCCTCACGACAATCAAAGGGCAAAAAGCCGTCACTTATGTCTCCCAACTCTTCCACCGCCCACGGTGCGCTGGTCCACAGGACTGCGCTGCATAAACATCTGGTGGCAGCCTCCCTGCGCCCTGCACCCCGCATGAGGCAGAGGAGGGGACCCCACACACCAGCAAAGCTTTGTGATGAGCTTCTTTCTGTGAAAACTGTCCCCGCGCCTCAAATCCATAGAGCTGGACCTCAGAGGTCAGGCCCAAACTACACAGTGTGGAGCCACGCGAGCAGCAAGGAGATTCTCTCTCCCCAAATGAGACGCCAGCGTTACTGTGGGAGACTGAGGCGCACAGCCCACGGCTGGTGTGAGACCCTCAACTCAACTCACAGTGCGGGTCTCCGGAGGCCACGAAGCTCAGAAAGTCATGGAGAAGCAGCCCCGAAAGAGACAGAACTGGGGGTTCCCTGTGCTGAAGTTCCCTAGGGCTTTCTTTTTTTATACACTAGATACTCCCATTTTTCTAACTAATGTTCACTTCCATAATTTGCAATCAAGAGTCCTAGGAAGGCCGGGGAGATGGCTCAGTAGTATAAGCGCTTGCCTGGCAAGTGCAAGGTCCTGAGTTCAATGCCCAGTCCTGAAAAATAAAAAATAAAATAAAATAAAAGAGTTCTAGGTAATACATCAGTCATTCAAGATTCATAAACTTCGCCCGGGACTCTTTTGACAAAAACAGAGAGAGAGCACTAGATCGGGGCAATTTCAGAATGATGCTTCTTCACAAACTCCCGAGTCCTGTAGCGCTGCACAATGCCCCCGAATGACTGGCGCGTCTCCATGAATCTCCAGCCCCCTTCAGTACAAAGCCGCGATGCCTTCCGTCTAAACACCTCGCTGCACCCCTTCTTCTCAGCCCATTTCCTGTGGATGAACAGTAAACCAGCTCTTCTCAGTCAATCCTCACCTTCACAAGTGCATCTTGGGAAACTCCACTTCTCTCCCACACTATAAAGCGCTGGACATTTTCAGTCTTGAATAAATGCTGCTCCACAATACTATTTTCAGTTGGTATTTTCTCAGTTGTCTTTTATGTATATGCCAACAGGGAAAATTGAGAAAAGTCCCTTTCTTCCTCAAGCTTTGAGAAATATCACCTACTTGAGAAACTTTTATTTCTCTCAAGAGGAAAAAAAGTGAGCTAGGAATAGCCAGTAAAGCACGAGGTCACCAGTCAGACGGATAAAGAGACAGAGAAGGAGACAGAAACAGAGAGACAGAGACAAAAGATCCCTCCAGTAGAGGCTGCACAAGAAAACCTGGGCAATTGCTGATTCCTAAAGCCACCCAGAATAAGGGAAACAGTTGACATTTTGGCCACAATCCTAAATTGTGAGATTTTCTGTCTCTTTTCACTTTTATTCTCTGCTAATTCTTCCTTCTGCTCCTACTTCTCCGTCTTCTCTCTACTTCTTTGTGAAATCAACACAGATAAGCAATGCAATCTCATGCTTAGGACCTACAGAATACTAAAGCCAACACAGAATTCTAGGGGCTAGGCCAAGTGGCAGAAAGCACCATTATCCATTACTGCAGGATGGAATCGTGGATAAAAAAGAAGAGCTCTGACTGCCATCATGAACAGCGACAGAATAGAAACAGTCTCACCGCTGAGAGTGAGGCTCCCGGCCTGGTGGCGTCAGCAGGCAGCTCTCCAGTTACACCAGCCCAGCCTGTCACTGAGATCACGTCTTGTGATCACCCACGCAGAGGAGACCCACAGCACGATTCTGCGGCTGGCTAGCTACCCAGCACGGTCGTACCCAGATCAGTTATGATGCTCCGTATTTGTTTTCTGCCAGCCTTTTGCTCCTTAGTCGCTGTAAGTTTCCTAGACTTCATAGTGTCTGACTACTAGACAGTTTTACACTACTTTCTCGACTCTACCAGATTCTCTCTGTGCATTTTCCTTAGGCATCTGGGCCCCAGACTCAGCTGCCCGAAATCTTCACATCCTCCTCCTCCCCCCCCCCATGCATACTCAGTCTTCACACAGTTGCCTTATTATTACATTGTATATATTGTAGCCTTATTATTAAATTGTACATATCCTTGCTTGGGGGCTTGTGTCTACCCCTCAACTCTCCGATGTAGCAGTGAGGATTTCACAGTCACGGAAGCCACCTCGAGGAAAAGAGGACTGGAGGCAGCTTGCCTCCGGCACTGCTCTCACCTCTCTCCCTGTAACTGTTTTTTAATTTGAACAAAATACTTATTTTTGTCTTTTTAAAAATAATTTTATTGGGAAAGAAGTAGCAATGAGACAGTTTCAAAACAGGCTAGGAGAGTTTCAATAATTAGTACACTGCATATTGTTGTCTTTGTAGTAGTTATTCATAGTACAAGATGCAGACATGGTATCCTGTCCAAACACTGTTAGTTCAAACCTTTCTTCTCAATGAACTAAGAGAAAGTAGCTGTATATATCTATGCTAACTATTTTGTATATACAAAATGGTCATTTATATCCCCTTTTTGTTTACTTTTGTCAGAGATGTGTATTCCCTTGCCATTCATATATTGTAGGTGCATGAATTCAGCAAAGTAATCCAATATAGTCCAGTAGACCACAATAGTAGTGGGTTATCTGCAGGACTGGCAATGTCAGAAGTTGTTGACTTGAGCCTTCTAAGCTCAGCATATTAATTAAATTTTACTTTTAATATCTCGTTTTTGTACTTTTCTATTGGATGCTTAAGACAAAGATAAAGCAAGAACTATATTTTAAAAATGTAACTTTTGTATCTGACGTCAGTCAAATCCCCGCAGGACTTACCCTGTAAAAATTTGTAAAACACTTGCTTTATATAACTCTTAACCTAACCGCCGAACCCTGCTGGCTCTCTGAATCGTCCAAGTTAGAAGCCCAACGCCAGCGCTCCGCAGGCCTCGCGCACCCTCTACAGACCAGGGCACAGAAAGCCGCGTGCAAGGCAGCTGCTGCAGCCTGCTCTTGCCGCTCCACCTCTCCCCAGAAGAGACACAAAGCCCCGAGGGCCTGCTGCAAACTATGGTGCCATCATTCTTCTCAGGTGCAGATTCCATGTCCTCTAGTTGGGGTCAAGGTACAGGCAACACAGATTCTCTCATCACTTCCTACGAGCTGGACGAGGGTTAAAGGAGTTAATGTGTGAGGTCAAAGCGTAAGTCCTCACCTGCCCGCACCACCAAGCACCTGAGTCTAACTGCCTCTGCACCAGAGAGAGAGAACTTAGAAACATGACATCATCCTTAAACACCCCATCTACATATAACCTTTCTGCTCAATCAATAGCAAAGCACTAGAATTCTATTTTTATTCCTTTTATTCACGGCCCGTTAGTTTCCATGGCCACATGCAACAGCCTTGATTTTGACCATGACTGCCTCATTCTATGCCATTTAAAATTTGTTTTCTCCAGGCTTCCTAAGCAGTCCCAGAATGCAGGACTCAACGTTTTCAGGTCCTCACAGATACACATGCACACCCCACCATCCTCCTACACACACACACACACACACACACACACACACACACATACACAGGTGCACACGCACATACGTGCTGTTGCTCTGGCTTATAAAGACTGTAATTCTCATACTCCAGGCATCAAAATTTACACTGATGTCTCTGCATCGGGTTAATGATCCACTTTCACAAAGTAGCATGACATTGTTAGGAGGGAAGAACCAAGGTCCTACAATTATCAAAACACAGTACACTACGAGAGCTTGGCAGAGCCATCCACATGCTAATGGACTGTAATTCTAGTCCACGACCACCCTCTAACAGTGGAGGACGGCACAGGGCCATGCATCTTCCCGACCCTTCAGGAACCACACAACGGTGTACACGGAATTACTGTGAACGACTTACTAGACGTGCTCATTAAATACATTCAAATCCACTATATTCTCATCACATTCAAGGCTCCAGGCGCAGTCTAGACGTGCAGAGCAGCGCACAGGGAGCCAGGGCTGCTGGCGGCCCTGCTGCAGCTGCCTCGGGATCATGCGCTCATCGCCTTTCCTGTCTGCTCTTCCCAAGACCTTGTTCATCAGGATCAAATGACTCTGCACTCTAGACTCCCTAAAGACTACATTACACACAGTGAGCCACTGACTAGACAAGCAAGAAGCCATCCACTAGCGCCTGGTCACTCAGAACGTGGTCTGTAAACCAGCAGCACGTTAGCGGAGAGCCTGCCAGACGTGGAAGTTCCTAAAGCCCCGTCCTCGACCGAAGGATTAGGATCTGTGCTTGAGCAGATCCTTACGTGACCCGCGTACACAGTAACATGTAAAAGGCACTAGACTAGAATTAATCCTGTTAAATCATGCTAGTCAATTAAATGTAGATTTTCTTGGTCTACCATCTCAGAGACCTCTCCTCTAGCCCGCCGCTTCCAGGTATGAGGAGAGGCTTGAGAATACAGCGTCCTCCTTAAATGTTTCCTCTGCATTGCATTTTTTCTCTTGGTCACCTATTATCTTCAAACTTCAAGTAGAAGGAAGCTGTTAAAGAATTTAATTTTGGCAAATCTAATTTGCCAACTCTGGGTCCAAATAAATAAAAAGTAAATTAATCAGGTTAGTCTATAAAAGTGTAACATTACCACTGTCCAATACTGTCACAACTTAACTCGCCCAAAGTCTTCTTACTTGCCTTAATCTTTCGAAGGAATGCTCCAGTGACAGGTAGGCACAAGTGTCACTGAATGTCAGGCAAAGCAATTCAATAATTTTCTTTCTAGCCTAAATGGATTTCTTTTCAAAAGGATCTAGTATTATAGTTAATGGAGAGGGTGCAAAAATAACAAGCAGAAGCTTCTCCACATGGACAGCGCCAGTTCACTGTGGTGAACATACTGAGAACTGGTTTACCCTGAGCAGAAGACATCTCTGAAGTCCCTTAAAGGCAACACAGTTGTGTTGCACTTCTGAGGCACACATCTACGAGACACTCTCCGGAAACATCTGCCGGTTGCAACCTAGTCCACAGCAAAAGCTGTGGCACCTCCAGAGCCAAGCACGATCTAACTCTCATCCTCAGAGTGAGTAAACCGCGGGAGAACTGCACTGAAAGTCCCATCTGGTCCCGCAATCCATGCGGGCTCACATCGCGCCACCACGCTGCTCAGAGCTCTCCGCCGCCACTCCTCACTCAGAAGGAAGCCCCGGACCCTCAGGAGGCCCGCAAGCAACGCCTCCCTGGTGGCCCTGTGGCCAAGCGCACCAGTCTCCTCTGCAGGATCCTGGGCTGCCTCATCCCCCCTGCTTGGCCCAGCCACGCCCCACTCCCCGCCCTCCCTTCATACCACGATGCCCGCTGCTCCACGAGCTCGTGCTTGTTCTTCCCCAAGTCTCGAACTTGCTTCCTCCTTTCCAGGTCTCCGCTCTGCCTGTCTCCACTTCTCTGCCCAGGCATCATCTTCTCAGGCAGCCCCTCCGACCCTCTTATCTGCCTCTTTTGGAAGCTTTACCACCCTCTGATCTGTGTTCATGTATTTGTCTTGTTCTCCCAATGACAATATCAGCTCTGAGACACCAGAGTTTTGTTTCACTACTCTTTTATCTCCAACATCTAAAACTGTGACCGGCACCTTTCTGATTTCAAGAGGTCCTTGCACAATGAATCACCCACGACAGAAGCCTAGTAACTGGACATGCTGACTCACCGCCTGGAGTCTCCCTCTACGTTGCCTGGGTTTATCAACTTTTTGGTTACAGTGTGGCTCCAGAAGGAGCTTCACAAGCCAGAAGGTTCCCGTGGCTTTCACAGAGATGAGAGGAGACTGAAGTGACCATATTCGAGGACTACAGGAAGCTTCTCAAAAAGCTACTTCTGTAATGACTTGAAAGGGTTTTACTCTCCATTTAAGAAAACAATGAAGTCATCCTCCCTGTTTGCTCATGATGAGCAATAAAACTCTTAGCCCAAAAAAAGAGTCATCTTTTTGAGCATTCAAGAGTGAGAGCTGAAGAGAGCCTTCCTGATTGTGCAGTTAGTCCTGGCTGAGAAAATGCCCAAGGTTCCTGGAGTGCTGGGGTCACCCGTCCTCACGCTAGCAGACCCAGGTGAAAGGCCCCGCCCTCTGGCTGACCTGACCCAGTGTCCTTCCGATAAGTACGCACAGGTGGCAGAGGGTGCGAGCCATCAGGCAAAGCCACACAAAGCTTTTCAGCAGAGGTGATCCCACCAGGGGGCTCCGCTCCCCCAGCTGCCCAGCAGGCTTTTCCCACTCTTCGAACTGTTTGCAGTAAGTAGCACTGGCTGTGCTTGGAGCACACACAAAAGAGGGTGAGCACCCCAGACCTCATGATCGCCAGCAACTCTGGGAACCTCCAGGGCCAGGACGAGGGTCCTCCTGTCCACAGGACCAGGGGGCGGCGTCCTGCACCTCACCACCCCTTTAGGTTAACAGACTAGTGATCCAAACTCTATTCTCCAGATAGAAGCATCTTTTCTAGTTGTGTTCTACTGTTAGGCGGCTGAACAGAAGGGAAACTACGCTCGGCGAACTAGGGCAAGGGCTCACACAAGGCACACCCAAGCTTAGTGCTGCGTCACTTGGTTTCCAGAGTAAATTCTAAAAATTTACACACACACGTATTTATATGTAGATATTTTTTCAAGTGCTAGGACTCAACCAAAGCCTGCGCAGGGTCCACAAACACTCTACCACTCAGACCACTCATCTGCACCCCAGCCCCACGATAAAGTATTGTAAGAATTAGGGTCCTGGACCTTTTCCATCCAAGTCTGAGTTGGCACACTCTCAATTTACAAACAAGAGCAAGTGAGCCAAGCTGTAAATAAAACAGCATGAAATGATACACTGCACCTTTAAAAAAGTAAACCACTACAATCTGAGATTAATATTAAATTTATATTAGGATGGCAATTTGTCACATTTATTTCAAATAACTATGTTTTCCCCTAAAATAATAAATAATTTTCTATTAACTGCTTTTTAATACCATTTTATTTACACATAATTTAACTCATACCTATTCCTAAGTATTTGCTTCTCTGCTGGGCGCTTGTACACATTCACATGGCCACAGATACTTACTGTATCATCAGAACTACCCGTCACATCACTGTATTTGTGTGCTGTAAGTCCAAAGTCATGTAACTATGTACATAACATGGCTGTTTTTCAGCGTCATTCCTATTTATTTATATCATCCAAATATAACTTAATCCTGAAAATGATTCATGATGGAAAATACTGGAAGTTCATCCATGAAAATGAACAAAGGTATAATTTCATAAATAATTTTGCTTATACAGCACACAACATTGCACTGAGTTATTTCTACTTTGATTTATCCTATTTCTAGGAAGCATAAATACAGGGTTAATGTCATAAAGTAGAAATCAAAATGACTGAACTGAATAATTATGTCAAGCCAAGAAATGGTCCCTTTTTGAGTGACACTCTTGATGGTAACCCATTCTCCAACCTACCTACATCTCAAGGGGATTCTGAGGTTAAAACTTGTTTCAAATTTCTTAAGGAAAAGATCTGAAGTAAATGTGGAGAAATTATCGTTAAAGTCAGTCAAAGTGATGTTACATTTTCCCCAAGAGAGCTCACACGGGGTCATTTTATTAGGCCAAGAAAAGGTTTTTTTAAATTACTTTCATAAGGAGTTTTTTTTTCTCATTTTAAAAGATCATTCCATGTATGCACATAATTTCACAGCAGTTTTCAAAGACCTGGTGTTCTTCTCAAAAAAAGCTCCTTACTCACATATACTTCCCCAACACCAGAAAATCTGCCTTGTATACAGCACTGAATAAAATTTCCCATCAAGATTTTTACAAGATTCTTGCCATATATTGCTTTCAATAAGCAAATGCATCATTATTTTAAACACTGAGAGGGTTGTAGTAATATTCCTACATCTACATTCCTTCTCATCTAAAGTGAAAAGTAGTCACCTTCCTTCTGGTGTGGCAGGGCTTGTTTCCATGGCAACTCCTATCAACACAGTGGTGACCAAGAGTGACAGTCCTGGAGGGCTGGGAACTACCTAATTGTGAGTTTTCATTGTTCAACAGGAAACAGGCCCAGCCCCTCGGCCTGCCGATTCAGCCCAGTGGTTAGGATCAAACAGGGAGTGTGAGCTGGTCGTCTGACACCCCTCCCAGCGTGGTGTCAAACCGTTCTGCTGTCCCTTACCCTTCTAGCCAACTAACATGCAAAGCACGCACACACAAAGGACAGTCTACTGATACACGTGTGTACGCATATGAGTGCCTGAGTGCTCTGTCTGAATCAAACTATTTTAAGAATTAAACTGTATTCTTATGATTTTTCAGTGTTATAGATAAAAAATATGGTTGTCTTTCTGACAAAACACCAAAACAAGTTTTTCAATGAGGAAAAAGTAGTAAACCATAACCTTTTGTCTCCATGTCTCAAAATGCAAGAAGTTATAATATTTTAAACAGTAAGTTTTGAAGATATAAAGAAAATCTTTAACCAGTTATATTCAGGACTTACTTCTCAGCTGCAATTCACTAACCCCTACCAGAGCAAGAAACAGAAGCACTGCAGAGAAGGCAGCCCCTCTGCTCACCCCAGTTCTCATCTCTAAACAGCAGTCCAGAGTTCAGATCTGTGTCGCCTGGTGCAGCTTCTGTTGATGCTTGCAACTGACTGGTTAGCTTGAAACTCACGAGACATGTCAACGACACAGAACTCAACTTTAGAGTGCGTGCTGAAATGACAACATTTATCTAGCATTAAATAAAATGTATTATTGAAATTAATGATGCGACACTAATTTCGTTTCTCCTTTCCACATCCCAGGAATCTACATATCCAGCTGTGAGCTTTCCATGGACCAGAGTGGGATCACTCTCATCGGGAAACAAGTTCTCTTCTCTTGGTTTCACTTGCACGTCTCTTCTTACCCCACCCAACCTTCGGAACACTACTGCCTGGATTCGCTACTAGTGAGATTTACGGTTTAGGTATGTTTGTCGGCCACAAACAATCACAGGGCAGCTCTGCTAAAACGTCAGTAACTGTTAGTTAGACAAGTAAGTGGACGCCGTCCATGTAGGAAATTCATTCTCTGTTCACTTTCTCCCACACAACGTGGTCCGGGAAAAGGAGCAGCTCAGAAGTGGGCTGTGGCGCGGCGCGAGGTACGTACCAGCTGCCCCGCAGACGCCGTGGAGGATGCGGAGGACGCGGAGGAGAGGCAGGCCTGCAAGGCAGAAACACAGTCGTGTTCAGGGGAGGCGGTGACCGCGGGAGGTTTTCAAGTATTTGAGGTTATTTGATCATTAAAGTGACACGGGCCCACCATGAGACTTCGTAAAGTGCGTGGGAGAGGAAGGCACCAGGAAGCAACTCCAGTCCCGGGGCACACTGCCCGTGCGACTGTCCCCCACCCCGCACGCAGGGCCACGTCAGCTGCATGTGCTGCTGTCCTTCTCGTCACCTTCACAGAAGCACTACCATGAGACACCTAAAATTTTCAAGGTTACATATTTCATTTCTTCTATACTCCAAGTTACTGAAACATAACATTGTTGGCATCTGTATTTATTTACAACAACCTCCAAAAAATACTTTTTTCTGTAAAGTATCTTTTCATGAAAAGCATGAGCATGGGGTTTTTTTCTTTTTTTCTCAGCACTGGGGACCTTGCACCTGCTTTCTTTTTTTCTCAGCACTGGGGACCTTGCACCTGCCAGACAGGTGCTTAAGCCGCTGAGCTATCTCCCCGGGAAGAAAGGTTTTATGACTTTGGAATAGAAATGATTGGTCATAATGTTATTTACATTAAAGAGCAAGTTAAAACTGTTTCTTTACCACTGATTCTTATATTTCATATATTGCATCAGAATTTAAATTTCTTTTTCAAAAACAGAGAGAGACAGAGAGAGAGAGAGAGAGAGAGAGAGAGAAACAAAGGTAGCATAAGGGGCTCTATTCTGATAAGCAGAGCTGACCACATAACCCGCAACAAGAGCTACATCATTTCAGCCAACTCCTAGGCCATATGGAATAAAAAAATGCTTGCTATTGCTTGTGAAAAATAAATAAATACAAATAAATTTCTTTTAAAATTTTGGGTTTATATACCAAGAGATTGGCCCTCTCAGTAGGTCTCCCAGCATGCAGCTCTTCACTGCGGGTGCACTGTGGTACACCAGGCATGACCGGCCCTCTCAGTAGGTCTCCCAGCATGCAGCTCTTC
>NDGN011473135.1:0-15703 GCA_002564285.1 Tympanoctomys barrerae
TAAACTGCTGAAAGAAGAGCTGGGTGTTGCGTCTTCCTTGCTGGCGAGGTTGCATGCGACAATTCTACAAAGTCTCTAATTACTCCTTATGTTTTCTCTTTGTATTTGTTTTTAGTTATTGTATTTTGAGAGCTACAACGATTTCTTAATTTCAAGATAACTACAATCAGCAGGCAAAATAAATTCATACCAAAACCAAATATTTTTACACTCATTTGAAAGGAACTCTGGGATTGAAGTTCAAAAGCGCACTAGCTTCAGGAAACTAGTAAGCTTGTAATTAATTGAGACAAGAAAAAGAAATATGTGCTATGGCAAAGAAAAATTGTATTTGCTTACATAACAAAATTTAAAAATATTAAGCAAAGAAGGGTGCTAAGGCTGTGGGGTTCAGCCCTGATCACTTCCACTGCTGTGGAAGACTGTTCGGGGAGAGCCCGACTGCCCTGCTCTCGGCCGGCGCCTATGCGTGTGCAGCTCAGCTGACCTAATATGTAGACCACTGCCCTCCGGGGATTACTGTGTGTTCTGTGGACATTGATTCACTCCGATATGGTATGAGGCCTCTTGTTATAAGTTTTCCATGTCTTTGGATCAAGTCATTATTGTTACTATGAGCACGGCCTATTTTGAATAATAAATAAATAAATAAATAGAGACAGACCAAGGTTAAAGAAAAATGTTATTTATATATCGACTTTATATTCATGTATCTTGATGAATTATTAGTTCACTGGGTTTAGGTATGTTGATATATAATCTAATAGTAATTTTCCCATTCTTTTCAGGAAGGAATTTTTTTTTCTTATTTTGTTAAACAGAACTTCTAGAAGAATATTGAATAGTACTTCTAGTCATGTGCCATCTTTGTCTTATTTCTGAATTTTGGGTGTTACACGTTTTGTAAATTTCTTACTAAAATTTTTGATAAAGATGGTATGTATTTATAGCTTTGAAAGTTTTGTATTTTAAAAATTGCATTTGATTAAAAATTTATAAATTTAATTAAGAAGAGTAGAACCAGAAATGAAATAGGACCTTTGATTATGAATTGATTAACAATGTACCTTTTCATATTATTATAAGTGAAAAAACTGTCTGTATTGAAAATTCATGTTAGGAAGCCTTTTATCCTGTTAGAAATTAAAAACTGCTTCTATTGAAAAACTTACATGGTGGCACACTAGAAAGGTAGCAATAATTAATAAAGATGATGCTTTTCTTACATTTGTTCGCTACAATATAGTTCATAACATCACTATATACACAAGCATGTGTCCAACGTTGTATCAAAATTGAATTTTTAATCAAATAAGCAGAAATAACAAATTATCATCAGTAAAGTCCTTCTCTAAATGTGGAAACCCAAGAACATGAATAAAGAGAAATGAACATTGCACATCCTTAATAAGATACAACAGCAATGACCTCTTAAATAGCTTTTATATTTATGTATGTATGTATTTATTTATTTTGTATTTTAGGGAAGGGTCTACAGGGTGTTCAGGGTCTCACTACTAGATGAGACTCATAGTGATGCTCCTGTTTTCTGCCTCTCAAGAGTTGGGATTACAGGGGTGCGCCACCACACCCAATCTCAATTGCCATTTCAGGCCACCCCGGGGGCGGGGCCGGCATGACAGGCCTGGGGATCGAACCTCCGGCCCCTGAGCCTGCTTGCAAGTACTTTAATTCACTGAGCTACTTGGCCGGCCCTTAATGAACTCTTAAATACTTTTAAATGTCTTCAGGTAAATGATGCCCAAATGTTCTAGTGCTTGGATTTCTCAGTGACTCATTTTAGTTGCACGGACAACGTCAGTCATACTATTGGGGAAAAAATCACTATGTAAGAGACATAAATGAGTGGTTAATCCTGATGTGCTTTTAAAAACCAAGTTGAGACATCCTTTTTGTAGTCTGAAAGTTTCTTTAGCCTAAAACCCAAACCCAGAAACTCTAGTATGGGAATAAAAATTGTAAATAGGTAGTTGCTTGAATTGACTTAGGCTCTAAGAAAAATACTTAGAGAAGAAACTTAACATTTAGAATTTGAACACAAAAATGATAAGCTGTAACTATATTCAGTGAAAAAGAAAAATTCAAGCCGACTTTAAAACAAGAATTTGGACAGAAACTGTAATTCTATTATGTCATTTGAGATATGAATTTGAAATACTTTCCCCTTCACATCTTCCTGCTGTGACCTGTGTTAATTTGAAATATTGAGTTAAAATCAAACAAATAACTTACTATTAGACTTTGTTACAATGGCTTAGGCTGATCAAGATTATGTGCTCTGAAGGCTGACCAGATAGCTCACCAGATTAAGGTGCCTGCTAAGGCAGACACAGGGTCTGGGGGTTCGATACCCAGCGTGTAGTGCTGGCCCCGCCCCCTGGGGCGGCCTGAGACTGGGATTGAGACTTGGCACGGTGGCACACGCCTATAATCTCAGCACAGTCCAATCTGTATATTGAGACTCTATAGACCCTGTCCTAAGTACATAAAAAAGATTATGTGCTTGAGCATATTAACCAATCAATTTAGAACAATTTACTGAAGTCACGATCTAAATTTAAAATTGTAGTAGCCATTTCTTATATTTACATTATTTTAGATAAAAATTTTAAAAATCTAATTTTTATACTAAAAATCTTCCATAGCCTTCTATACTAGTTCCACTGCAGCATTTTCATAAAATGATCATACAGTAATATAGGGCTTATGTGACAAATACTTTCCAAATAAAATATGTTTGAGAAATAAAATCCAACACTTACATTCATACAGCTAGATAAGAGGAATATTTTAAGAGGAATATTTTAGCAGATAGTTTCAAATGATAACCACGTGTTTCTATCTTTGCAACCAAACTAGATATTTGATTTAATCTCACTGAAAGACCCAGAAGTCTTGCTAATACTTCCAATGGATAATTGCTGTGTCAGATGGAAACTGGCCTAGCTGCTTCAGCAGGTCGTGAGCCGCCGCTGAGCTTTAGACTAACAGTAGGACACGTACTTTAGCAACCCATATCTTGTTCTTCCTGAAGCAATTTAAGGGGATATGCAAAGAATATTAGTCCTTTTCAGTACTCCAAGTACCAGTGGTGTAACCCACTAGGCAAGAGAAACATACCTCAACATCCCCCATCTCCACAGTTAAATAGTTCTTGTTTAGGTTCAGGGTAACATTTTTCTCTAGAAATGACCTCTTCCAGTTATCACAAGAAAACTACAGAACAATTATGTGTAAGAGTGCCACACACTTTTTAAGAATCTAATTCAGTATTTGACAGATCTTAGAAACCTTACTCAAAAAGTATATCAAAGGAAGAAAGAAAAGTTCTCACTCCTTAACTTAGGTATTACAGGCTTAAGATATAAAATAACAATTCATGTTGGCATTT
The DNA here is from genome assembly GCA_002564285.1 of Tympanoctomys barrerae. Taxonomy (NCBI): domain Eukaryota; kingdom Metazoa; phylum Chordata; class Mammalia; order Rodentia; family Octodontidae; genus Tympanoctomys; species Tympanoctomys barrerae. Next base: position 3,413 of record NDGN011473135.1, read on the forward strand.
TCATCAGATATAGGAAAGCCTGTATCACGTGGGGGAAGTTGTTGCCTCTGTCACAGTAGCCTTTTCCCTCCTTCCTTTTTCTTTAATTCTCACCAAGAATGTCAGAATTGGACTATGATGAAATCAACTCAATATTCATCCAAATTTCATCAGTGGAAATAAGAAATGACTCTGATTCCCCAAGCTTCTCCATCAAGTCAGTGTCAGCTTGTCCCCAGAAAAACAAGTGGGTAAATCAAGCAAAACTAACACTGAAAGTTCAGTGAAGAAAAGGCTGCATCCTTACCCTTACAGGTAGAAATAGCAAGCCCCTTCTCTTTTATCACTGATGCGTCTCCAGACCCTTGCTCTACTTCTGCCACATGCTCTTTCTGCTCAGTCTTACAGCGACTTCTAGCAGACAAAGGATTAGTGCTGAAGAGCTCAGAGCCCTTCCAGTCCAACCACTTGCCCAGACTGGTCAGCTGACAGGCACACCACCAAGACACTGAGCATTTTGGAGAAAACTTTAGCTCCCAGCCATAACAAATGTCAAAATGTCCAGTGAAATTTGTGAACGTTTAGAAATTAATTGATGATATTTGGTTACTACATCATTTGTGCCCAATTACTTGCTTGGAAAACATATTAACCAGGAAAATTAGAGACCTGAATGCAACGTAATTTGAAATTTCAGTTTTCTCCTTTCATTTAAGGAAGATTCTTCTCAAGTCACAACACACACTGAAAATTGATCATGAGTCACTGGTGAGTAAAAAATGTATAGGAACTAGTTAAGCCTATTTACATTCTATGGCAAAATTTTATATTCAATCACAATCACCTAAAGAACCATTAAAATACTTCATGAAATATAAATTGGTTTTCTGTAAAAGTATACCACTTATAAGGATTCCATAAAGAATATAAAATAAATATGATTTGAGGTAGCATTTATTTATATACATTCCGTACTCTAGAAAGATAACCTTCATACCATATGCACATATGTAACTCTCATGTTATGTTAAATTGAACTAAAGCTTTGTTATAACTTGTAAAAAATTTTATACTAAGCATCTAAATAACTCATCATAAGAGCCAACATTTTCCAGACTTGTTTCAGCTCATTCTTAAAGACAAGAATCTACAACCTATGTCCTGATTGCAGGTACTGGGACTCGCCCTAACCCTGGGAGAGATACTAAAGCTGATTACTTAGGATGATTTTCTGGAGCATTACAACGTTGTCTGACCATAAACAAGTTAGCTACCAAGATAGCACCATTTCTAGAATTCTTTGGAACATCAGCTGTTATACTTTTCTATAAAAGTTTATTCTTTAATATGCCTTGAAGTACTAATGTTTTGTCATATGTCTTCTTCTAGTAGAGGGAGACAGACAGATTGAAAGAAGTAATTATAAAGGAGATGAAGACAAAGAGTGCTGCATGAGGGTGTGAGTATTTTATAAGAATATTGTGTTGGTATTTTCATCAGATGTAGAAAGCCTGTATCACATGGGGTAAGATGTTACCTCTGTTAGAATAGCCTTTTCCCTCCTTCTTTTTTCTTTAATTCTTACCAAGAATGTCAGATTTGGACTATGATACAATAAACTTGATATTTATCCAAATGTTGTCAGTGGAGGTAAGAAATGGCTCTGATTCCCCAAGCTTCTCCTTCAAGTCAGTGTCATCTTGTCCCCAGAGAAACAACGTGCAAACCAAACACAACTAAGACTCAAAGTTCAATGAAGAAAAGTTTGCATTCTTAGCATTATAGGTAGAGATATCAAGTCCCTTCTGTTTTCACTGGTGTGTCTCCAAAGCCATTCTATATCTGCTCAAAACACCAACATACTATCAAATATTCTTGTAAAATACTCGCATCCTCATTCAGTTTTAAAAAAAGCTCTGTCACTCTGTTATCTAAGGAAAGCTTCTGATGAATAACTGGTTTTGAATGCTGTAGAGTGAAAGAACAAGAAGTATCAGGAAAGGAAAAAATGGCAATCAGCTAGTAATAATTAATTATAAGATCATTTAATTATAATTATGTTGATGACTGGTGGTGTGGTTCAGTGGCAGAGCTCTTGCCTAATGGGTGCAAGATCCCACTTTTGATGCCTCAACCACTACAAAAAAAAATAGATAATAAAATAAAAATTAAAATTATACTACATGGACATTATGTAAAAATAAAAGACAAAAATTCTTCTAGATGGAATATGTCTACTTCATTAAAATTAAATCATAAAAATCTTGCAAGAAGTTTAACAAAAAAAATGAATTGAAAACTACATTTTGGCCAAAACTATTGTATGTAATACACACACATGTACAGTAAGAGTATGAAGTGGTAAAAGGTGAATTTTTGGCCTCCATGATTCAAATAACTTTAAAGCTACACTTATTTTTTACTAAAAAGAAGAAATTACGTGCATACAAATAACCATTTGTAGATGCAAATAGGGCGCTCTCTTTGGCAGCATATATGCTGATACTGTAGATGCAAATAGAAACTACACCCCAAGAACTTAAGGGGTGACATAGAGCAGCACACCATAAATATAGGCAGCACTAGTCACTGTCATATAGAAGGAAAAAATAGTCAAATTCTAGAAGAAAAGCAAAGGACAAGGCTATATAAATTATTGGCCAAAGAACTCACCAGAGTTACAAATTTAGGAAGCAAGACTGATGTTGGCTTTTATTTCTGCTTTAGTTGGATTTGTTTTGCGTTATTTGGTTGGGGTTTTTTTTTTTTTTTTTTGGATGAACCTGGGATTGAACTCAGGCCCTTGTGCTTGCCATGCAAGCACTTATTCTACAGAGCCATCTCCCCAGCCCTGTTTTGCATTATTTGGGAATCTACTACTACTCAGAGTTATGACATAATAGTTTCTATTCTACTAAAATAGAATAGACCTTTGTCAGTTTCTTCTTCTTGTATCAATCCACTCCTCTCTTTGAGAGTCAGTTTCGTGCCAAGTCGCTGACTCAAGAGCAATCCCACATCCAGGAGCATGGTGACTCCTACCCACGCCATGAGACACTTCTCATTTGTATTCATCAGAGAAGGGCTCCTCAGGCAGCGCACCACTGATCCAGGTCTCAGTTTGTTATTTCATTATCCAACTTAATCCCATTAGACACTGACCTTTGAAAAGCACAGAACTGCTGACAGAAAGCCTCTGTAAACATTGAAAATTTCCTATCTGAAAAGCATTCAATTTCACAATTAGCCTTAGTAAAAGCTACTGTGTACATTATTTAAATATTAATCAAAGACAATTTCAAGTGAAAGTGAACATTAGCCCATTCAGACAATAAAATCTAGAAAGACAGTATAACACAGGTGAAAACACCGGATCTCTTTTCTTTGCCCCTTAGAAATAAGGGGACTTGGGGAGCACTTTCTCCATATGGTGGTCAGATATTTTAGTCTTTCCAGAAGTGTCAGTTCACTCTATGTATAATGTATGAAAAATCACAAATTTATATTTCTCACCAAACCAATGTATTTGAAGGATTACCTCAGACATATACTGACATACTCTATAAGTCAACAGGAAGGAAATAAAATATCCAGTAGTGTTTAGGAATTTAAAACAGTTTAAGAAGTAGGAGACCACAGCATACATGAACAAAGTTTGCAAGAACACATTTCAGACAAAACCAAATCAGACGACTGTCAGTAAGTAAGAGAAGCCGGTAAACAACAAAACATTCATCTAACAATATAAATTTTAGAATGTTTTCTTTCTAAGTTGCTGGTATTGAGTGCCAGCCCAACTGCACAAACACCACACAATGAACAAAGTAGATTCTGTCCTCATGCCTCGATTTCTTTATCAACTAACTGGTCCTGAAGAGTAAATCTCACTAAGTCTGGAATTCACAGGGGTTTATAGAAAGTATTGTAGGATGGTTGGTGTGGAAACATGCCTGAGAATAACAAACATGCATAAATACCGAGCACTTCATTAATGTACATTATGCTCTGTGAAAACATGAGGAATCATAGTAAAAAGAAAATACGAGATGCACGCTTTTACCTAAAAGGATTCTACATAATTCAATAAGATTTTCTGGATGATAGGCGGTATTAATGCTGTTGCTAGAATGAAACAGTATATGATAAATGGCATCAAATGTCCAAATTATTAATAGTTTTCTTATGTAAATGAGTCAATATTAGAAAGAAATCTATCACAAAGACTGAGACAAGTTTTTCGTACAGGCCAATGCTTTTAGCACAATTTCTCTAAAGAAAAAACTTGAGGGCCCCTGGGAGTAAAACGGGCCATGTCTTAAAAGAAGTACTGTTCTGTCCTCCTGCCTCTCACTTGACCTGCAATGTTTGGCCTTAATGGGTCCTTCACGAGCTCGCATTTACATGCGCTGTGTACCTGCTTGTGCCAAGCACTGGTCCAGGCATGTGAGCTGACGACAGAGAAAATGACACACCGCACAGTGACTCGCCCAAAAGGCTCACTGCTCAGTAAAAAACGTGTGTGCTTGCATTTTACACTTCAGCAGGGAAATCGCTCGATTGGTGGGAGTGCAGACGGGTCGCACGCACGGTGGAAATGGTTTCTTTTCCTTCCGAAGTTAAGCAGGCACATATCCTTGGCCTTGCTCTGCAGTTCAGGCTGGCTTAGCCTCACGATGCAGCCTCGGAGCTAGCTTCCAAGTCACAGATCCTGCGCGCTGCGGTCACACGTGTGCGCCTCAAGTTTGGCAGGTAGGCGTACATTCTCCCATCTCTGGGTGCCTCTTTCAAGCTCTTGCACCTGTTTACAAATAGGATTCTCAAAAATGCTCAGAGCAACACTGTAGGAAATAAATAAAAGAACTCAAATGCTCATTGCTCAGAAAATATGTAAATAAATATGAAATAGTTAAAAATAGGATAAAATATAGCTTATTACCTTTGGGCCAATGAGATAGCTTAGCAGTCCAAAGTGCCTGCTTAGGCAAGTTTAGGCAAGAGCTTGGGGGCCACTGTTCAGTCCAGGGTACCAATTCCACAATGGCCCTGCCCCCGGGGTGGCTTGAGCTGGCCACAAAAAAAAAAAAAAAAAAAAAGGAAAAAAAAATTACCTTCAACCTCTTCAAGGCAACTCCATGAAGAATCTCAGACATGCAGCAGCAAGCAAGGACAGGAAATGAGCAGGACCCACGTAGGCAGGAGAGGCCATCTAGATAAAGGTCGGCGATAGAAGCATGCCTTGCGTTGCTAAAGATACAAATATTTTAGCTACATTAGTTTAAGGTGTAATAATACTAACATCAGTTCAACGTAGTGCCTAAACTTGGCAGGAGACAGGAGCAGTCAGTGAAGAAACGCATTCAGGTAGCTTTGACAAAATTGTCAGAATCTAGTTCATCCGGGCTTTGGTGGCCTCACCCTTCATGGACCATGCTTCATCCTTTGTACTGTATGTTTTGTTTCATCCAATTTCCAAAAGTAAAAGTTAGAGATTTAAAAGAAAACTTCAAATGCTAATAAATGGCACTAATTCCACCTTAATTGTTAGGGGAGGAAGCCATGAAGTTTCTGCAGGCCCATGGAAAGGCAAGTTAATTTTGAGAGAAGAATACGATGCTGAGTCCAGAGAAGTGAAAACGCCAGGAACTGGAGAGACATAAGAGCTGTGTCAGGCAGGAGCATCAGACCTGAGCGAGCGGAGGACCATCTGAGGGGAGCTCATTGCTCTGCAGAAAGACCCGAAAGCCACCGCGGCAAGTCTATCTTGTAAGCCATGGCATGATACCTGTGGCCAATCTTCAAGGGATCGAGTCACAGAAGAATGAGCGACAGACCGTGGAAGAATCAGTGTGGGCAGGACAAGGATCAGGCTCAGCAGCTGAACTGTACGTAATAATCCAGGGGATGCAGGCTGAAGGTTCACATAAAGACTGCAGTAGAGAGGGCAAGAGACGACTCCAAGAGTCTTCCAGGAGAATGCGTGGCTTTTCCTCACGTGCTCACGGCTGAGGCACAGTCCCCGACACCAGCGGGTTCTTGCATTCCCACGTCAGCTCGCTGGCTCCAGGCAAGAGGCCACAGCAGAGGCACGTGGCAGGGAGAGCGACGCAGGGTGGGCGGCAGGGAATCGGAGAGAACTGCAGAGAGGACCCAGGAGCGAGATAAAGCCTTAGAGACTGTGTGCCCTGCCGCCTGCCTCTGTCCATCCAACCCTCACCACCTTCTATAAACCCCTTAATCCAAGCACCTTCCAAAAGCCCCACCTTCAAACAGATGAGGCTTGGGGCAACATCGGGGTAGAAACTATGACAGTTGGTGGTTAGGAAGGGGCGGTGTTAAGAAGAATTAAGAGCAGCCTTCAGTATTTACATCCAATACTTCCAAAGACATAATAAGGAAGCAGGAAACGGTTCAGAAGGTAAAATAAATTCAGTTTCCAATTGGGCGTTGAGAAGGTTTAGAGAATATGGCTGAGGTTGGTTCATGCTTGCAAATGCTGCAACAATTTGGTATGAAAATTCAAATATGTACGCTCCCACAAATAAATTGCAGCCTAAAAATAAGGTGGTAATCCTGAGACAAAGTGGAGAACAACTTAAAGAGTATCAAAGAAAAGTAGATGAAATTTTAAAAAAGAAAAATAAAGGAAAAATGATTCAGAAAAACAGAAAGCAGAGATAGACCCTAAAGATTTCCAAGTTGCACCGTGCTCCCTCGGCTGTCCTTGGGCAAGCTTCCTAACTGGTGTCTACCTCAGATTTTCCTGCTATAAAATCTCAAGAGTACTGTTTACTTCATAGAGCTGTTGCGTGAGCCAGACCCGTCAATGTGTGCGTAGTGTCTTCCATGTGCTTTTGACTCTTCAACATCTGTGCAAGGTTAAAGCATAGTTCAGTGGCACAGCATGTGTTTCATAAGGGTGAGCCCCTTGGTTTAGCCCTAGTGTGTGTGTGCACACACACACACATACACACAAAGTATGCCATATGATGTAAGCCAGTAGCCTAGTTGTATAATCGCCCATTATCTTAGAATTAAGTTGCGACTGTGGAACCCTGCAAGAGCACCTTGCGCCCCACCACCAGCACTGCCTGGCCCAGCCCACAGGTCTCCCTCCACCCACTGACTTGTCTTGGAGCACTCTGTGTTTGATGAGAGACCTTTCAGTCCACAATGCTCGGGATGCTCAGACAATGGAGAGCACAATAGAAGGGCTAATATTTGAACTAAAGAAGGAAAGACACCCTTTCCTAGGAATGTGTGGGATGAGAAAATTGAGAAGACGCTGAGCACCTGTAGTGGAATAAGAAATGAGCCAGGGGGCAGATGAAGTGAGGGTGAATCGTGTTTCACTGGACTGATTCCTCTTGAGCTAAAAGTTTTGGAGATCTGTGATTTTCACCGTAAGGAGGAATTAGAATTGCCCTACTGTTGAGCCCCACGTTTACCTTCTGTGCACTGCATAAGGAAATCCATCAAATGTACATAGCACGATGCCTTCTTGTGGCGTGTGTTCAAGGAGTGAAGCCCGTGCCTGTGTGTGTTTCAGGCTCCGCGCAAGAACCCGCTTCTGCATGATTATTCTATTCCATTCCTTCTTGCCAGTATAGCACACAGTTGTCAAGAGCCACCCTGCAGGGTGGGGTGAGGGAGTGGAATTCTAATTTTGGGTAAAAGAGACTGACATGGGAATAAAGATGAGTGTTTCCAGCAGGCTAGGTACTGTGCCGGCTCTTCCCTTGCAATGCTTGGTGTGGGTGTGCATCCCTTTTTGATGCTGTCAGGTAACAGAGAGGATGTGGTTATTTATAAAAGAAAAAGTTATTTGAAAGTGTCACAGTGTTACAGATTCTAGCTGGTAAGCACAAGGTGCTGAGTTCAGTTCCCAGTACCAGAAAAATATTGAACATGTAAAAATAAAAAATGAAATCCATAATAGAATTGTCAATATGTGATGCATTTTTCATTTTATTGACATTCTCCTGGCAACTGCGTATCTTACCCTCTTTGTGAAGACTACAATACCTCAGAACCATCTTTCTCTCAATCTGAAACTCCCTCCCTCTGAAAATACTCAGTAATGATATAAAATTTTTGTTCTCCTTAGAAGCTCAAGCACCGTTATCCTTTTCTGATTTGTACATCTGTCATTTTCCTGCTTTTCAATAGTTTCAACCCAAACCTTATAAAGCTAGCTAATTATATGTATAGTATTTTTTAAATTAGCCATTTTGTTAAAAACAACAACTTTCCAAGTAACTAAAGAACAGGAATTCGAAGTACAAAAATGTGTGTAAGAAAGATCATTTCTTATACATATAAAAACAAATGTACCTGCAGCTGTTTCTTTTGGGCTAGTTGAGGTTTGATGTTTCCTTTAGGAGAAAACCGACACAGTGAAGATGAACAGAAATGAGAACACTGTGACTTGGCCCACAGCCAGCCACTGGTACACCTGAAGCGGTACCTCATTCCTCCATCCAAAAGGTGCTTTCGTTTTAGTGCCAAAATTTAGTCTAAAATTGCATTCACTATTAAAAAATCATAATCATTTAATAGTACGGCATTTAACGCTTAATGTACAGTCCAATAAAAACCTTCAACATTGTATATTTTAGTGACAGGAAGAGAGAGTACATAGGTAAGAATATTTTTATTTCAATTTTCATGGAATTTGATAAAAGTGAGACAAAGACAACCACAGCATCGAAGAGCCTTTTGTCCTTTCACGTCTGAAATGTCCGGCTTTGCTCCAGAATAGGGGCTTCTTCCTCTGAATACTTGCACGACAAATTTGTGTTATTTGTCGTATATTTATTCCCATTTTTATTCCGGGTAGAGGAAAGACATAGAGGATTTTCAAAGAAGAACAGTCTATTCAAAAACAACCAGTGACCAGAAGTTACTCACACACTGCAGAAAATTTACATAAAACAGACTTTTGCTGCCCTCTTTTGGAATAAATAAGTGATGAAAATCACGTTCAGTTCTGTGCATTGGACTATTGTCTGCATTTTGCCTTTTATTGCTACAAAATAAAGGGATAAGATTCAGTTATAAAATGTCTTGTTGTAAACAAATGGAAATTTAATTCTGTGGGTGCAAAAATTAAGATGTTATTTAGCAAATGAATCTTTAACAGTATACTGAATAAAAATAAAATTGCTTTGAATATCAAAAGTCCAAATTAGATGATAACCCCGTGAGTTAAAAGAGTAATCTGATAGACAATATTTATGGCTGTATGTAATCTTATAAATTGTTACAATAATATAAATGCAAACTGGCAGTATAAAATATACTTCTATATTTTAAAATATTTTTATTAAATTATGAGAAGCATTCAGAAAGCCTTTAATCCACCATGACTAAAAAGCAGCAGAGTGTGTCTTATTTTCTATCATATTCATATACAATGGAGATTAATACCCATCCCAGCAGTGCTATTGCGGGCTTCCCAGTATTCAGGGAGGCAGCAGCAAATAGGCAGTGGACAAATTCTGACAACATTTTCCTGATTCAACCATTCATTACCATTCCATCTCTTATCAGAAAAACTAACACTAACTCGAATGCATGACCTAAAATAACAAACTTTCAAAATAATAGCTGTTAAATACATTTTCAGTCAAACAGAACAAAATAAAATCAATAAATTTTAAATTTCCGGATGTACTTTTGTTGAAACGACCCAAAACAATCAAACACAGTGTATATGAAAAGTCAGAAGAACACTGAAATTTGATTATGTTCCTTAGAAGCATGAGCCACTTCATGCTTAGTTAATACGATTTCAAAAATCACTGTGTATTATAGATTAGGAAGAACCTAATTTCTGAATATTAGGAAACAACAAACAGAGCTAAAAACAGTGGCAAGCAAGTACATAAGCAGGTTTGGAAAAAGATGTATGTGTGTACAAACCCTTAAGATAGAAAGATAAAACACTGCTGAGAAAATCCTGCTTTAGTGCATAAAAGTAGGGTTTTATAAAATCATAAGAAAAAAAGTAAACCTTTGCACTATGGAGGACAAATTACTGAAAGCAGCTTCATGTGTTGGACAAGGTCTTTCTATAATCATTCCTATCAACTAATTTTTGAATTTTTGACTTCATTAAAATATATCAAAAGCAAGAGTTGAAACTTGAGGTGCTACAGTGATTTGTACATTGTAAGGTATAACATATGAAAATAAATTATAATCATTGAAATACATCATTATCTTCATGCACTTTAAATATTATTTTTGTAAACCAACTCAATACTTTTCCATGATATTTAATGCCTACATCAAAACACTTGCTAATCAATGAATATCAATAATTATATTTATCACCATTCAAATCTCCTTTTTATTTTAATGTTGGATAAACATGTTTTAATGCAGTTATTGTCAATTTCAAAAGTAACACAATGCATCAACACACATCAAAAACTTATCAACTGACTAACAATATTACACTATTGAAGAAAAGCAAAATTTCCTGATAACCTCAATGTCAGGGTGAACAGTCACCCTGATGGCCACGAGGTAGGAGTGAAGTTAGATCATGTGATTGTGTAGCATCCAAGCACCCAGGTGCAACTAACCATGGTGAATATTGTAGAATAAACTAGATATCTAGATAAGTAATTTGTTTGATTTGGGGTTGGAAAATCAAATAGACTTCGTCTAGACAGGATGACCTCACAGCACACGTTGGCTCCTACAGATGCCAGAATCTAATGATAATGTCAAATTACTTTATTAAATAAATGTCTTTAGTTAGTTAGGCACACGTGTTGTTTTCTATGAGGTTCTGGCAATTCTGAGATGACAATGACAAATATCACACTACAGTAAGAAATATTTTTTAAAAATCCTATGAAATGAATGTAATAAATTATATAGAACTCACAACATTCTTATTTTTAATTAATTAAGTCTATTGGTACTTTTTCGACATACATAATTATGATATTCACTATAGAGAATTTGTACCTGTACATGATATGTCTTGGTTATTCTTTTTTTCCTCACATTTGTCTCCCCCCCAACCTCTTTTTCCCTCCTTATTCACAGAAGCTTTGTTTACATTTTTCCTTCCTTTCTCTTTATTTTCCTTTCCCTTTCTTCCTTTCCCCCTTTCTGCTCCCCAGTTCCACTTCCAATGTGAACATTTGTTTCCTATTTCACAGTTTATTGAAAAGTTGGGCCTCATTTGCATTTTCAGTTTCTCACACCAGAGAAAAAATGTGATGTTTACATGTGTGTGTGTGTGTGTGTGTGTGATTTGTTTCACTTAAGAATATGGTCTCAAGGTGTATCTATTTAACTTGAAATGTCTCAAGTTTACCCTTCTATATGGCTGAGTGGTACTGCATTGTATTTTTTTAAATCTTCTTTATCCATTCGTCAGGTGACAGGCATTTGGGTCCTTTCCAAAATTTAGCTGGAAGAAACATCTTTAATAAATGGAAATGCAAAACCTAGCTTTCTACATGCCAAAGACAAAAGTAGAGCCATGTCTCTCACCATGGGTAAACTAAAAGTGGATCAAAGATCTAAACATTAAAACAGAAACACTAAATCTTCTGGAAGCGAGAATAGATAGATCTCTTGAAGACATAGGTGCAGGTCAAGACCTTATGAACAAAGCCTGATCTCATGGGAAATATTACAAAGAATCTTCAAGTGCAGTCTTATCTTATTAAAAAGCTTTTCCACAGCAAAAGAAACGACCAACAGAGTGAAAAGACAACACACAGAGTGGGAAATACTTTTTCCAGCTATTCCTCAAAGGACTAGTGCTTATATGCATAAAAAGAGGTGAAGGGCTGGGAATGTAGCTCAGCAGCACAGTGCCTGCCTTGCAAGTGTGAGGCCCAGAGTTCAATTCCAGGTACCAAAAAAGAAAAGAGTAAAAAAAAGACCAAAAAAGTCCCTTAAAAAAGAGGTCAAAAAATCAGACACTCCAAATTTAAAGACCCTGTCTAAAATAGGCATCTGAAATGAATACACATGTCTCAGATAAAGAAATACAACTGGCAAATAAAAATGGAAAACATTCTTTTAAATTTTTCTGCTGTCAATTTCCATTATGCTTACTATTATTAATAAATACTAAGAAGTGCTTGTAGAATATATTGGACTGAATTTTTGGAGTCTGGACATGTTATATAATTTTTAAAGAAATAAAAATTGTCAAAAATGAGGACGTAAGAAAAATCTGAATATGTTTTGTCTGCTTCTAATATGTCTGTGTTGTGATAGTAAATTTATTTCTGTTACTTCAATCATTGGATTATCGTGTGCTATCTTGTGACACCAAAA
>NDGN011473136.1:0-11776 GCA_002564285.1 Tympanoctomys barrerae
AATAATAATAATAATAATAATAATTCGCAAAAAAAAAAATTTAAGAGGGCTGGGGAGACGGCTCAGTAGGATAAGCGCTTGACTGACCAAAGTGATTGCTAGAAGCTACCATTACCATAAATACAAAACCAGACAAGGATGCACAAGACTCAGTCAAAATGACTTCATTTCTCTCACCATGTATGAAACTACAATCACAAAGTATCAAAGACTTAAATGTTAAACCAAAAAAAATCTGCTGTTAGAGAACATACGGAAAATTCTTGAAGTTATAGGCATTGTCAAGGACTTTCTGAACAGAATACTAGTGATACAGGGGATAGTACCAAGAATAGACAAATAAGATCATACCAAACTAAAGTTTATGGAGAGTAAAAAAATAAATAAATAAAACCAACAAAGTGAAAAGATAACCTACAGATTAGGAAAAAAAAATGCCACTTATTCCTCAGACACAAAACACATAAAAATGAAAACATTAGACTCTTACAAAATAAAAGACCTAATAAAAATGGACAAGTGGGGCTGGCACGATGGCTTATCAGACTAAGCACCTGGCTAAGCAAGCACAGGGAACAGGGTTTGATCCCCGGCACCACAAACTGTGCTGGCCCTTTCTCTAGGTGCGCTGAGCCAGCCACCGAGTTCATGCATGGTAGCACACACCTGTAATCCCAGTGCTGGGGGAGGCTGAAACAAGAGGGTTCCTAGAGTCTGAACTGCATGCTGAGACCCTGTACCAAATATGTTAAAAAAAAAGGGCAAATGAAATGAATAAATACTTCAGAGAAACAAGTACAAATGGCAAGAAATACACGAAGAAATGGGTCCAACATATTTATATTATCAGAGAAATGTACATTAGAAATATTTTTGTTAAGTTTACTTGTACAATTTAGATATACAAAAGGATCATATTTATGGTAGGGAATTTGCACCTGTATATGATATACCTTGATTCCTTTCCATCCCTTTTAACTCTTGTTCCCCTGCTTACATGTACAGATTTTCCCCTTATTTTGTCCTTCATATCATTTCTTTTCCTTCTTTTCCCTCTTTACCCTGCCTTGTTCTATTTTTGAATTATTTTTTCTTATTTTACAATACTTGTTATATGCACTTTCATCCTTATTTACACTTTCGGGGTCTCACACCAAAGAAATAATGTGATATGTACATATGTGTGACTGATTTATTTAACTTAAAAGTATGGTCTCAAGGTGCATTAATTTACCTAAAAATATGTCAAAATTACCATTCTTTATGGCTGAGAAGTACTCTGTTGTATAAAAATATAGCAGTTTTATCCATTTTTTTTGGTTGATGGACTACTTGGTTATTTTCAAGATTTAACTATTACAGTCTCTGCTCCTATACATATGAGTGCATATATCACTATGTATGTTGTTTTTAATTCTTCCAGGAAGATTCTCCGAAGGGGAGTAGCTGGGTCAAATATGATCTCCAGTCCTAGTTTAATGAGGAATCTCCACAATGATTTTCACAGTGATTGTGCCAGTCTACGCTCCCATCAACGCGCAATAAAGATTCTTCTTTTCCATAGCCCTACTAGCATTAGTTATTACTAGAATTCTTGATAATAGTCATTCTTTCTGGAATGAGATGGAATCTCAGCATTGTTTTAATGTTTATCTCTTGGAAGACGGGTGATATATTCATTTATATTGCTATTTCTTCATCTGAGAAGTGTGTATTCATATCAGATGCCCATTTATGGACTGAGTCTTTAAATTTGGAAAGTCTTGATATTTTAAACTCTTTTATGTTGTAGATATCAGTCCCTTGTCTGAGGGACAACTGGCTAAATATTTTTGCATTCTGTTTGTTGTCTTTTCACTGTATTGGTAACTTTTTACTGTGCAAAAGCTTTTTAATAGGATGAGACTTCTGTTGTGGAGTCTTTCCAATATTTCCCATGTGATTGGTGTTTTGTTCAGAGATTATTTGCCTGTACCTATGTCTTTAAGAGTTCTACCTACTCTCTCTTCCAGGAGATTTAGTGCTTCTGCTTTAATATTTGGATCTTTGATACATTTTGACTTTAGTGCATGATGAGAGACATGAATCTAATTTTAGTCTTTATTATGTAGAAAGCTAGCTTTTCCAGAACCATTTATTAAAGAAGGTATGTTTCTCCCAAGGAATATGTTTGGCCTTTTAATCAAAGATACGGTGGCTGAATCATCTTCTAATCTGTTCCATTAATCATCAGGTCTAGTTTATTTGTTTGTTTGTTTTTGTTTTTCTTTGTTTGTTTTGCCTGTACCATGCTGTTCATATAATAGTACATTAGGAATCTTTGTTGTCCTCTAACAATGAGATGCCATTTTACCCTACAAAGAGTGGCTATCATGAAGAAATCAAATAATAGCAAGTGTGGAAGAAGATTGTGCTCAGTAGGAAAGGAGATAAACAGATGAAGAGAGAAAAGGCAAGAAGTACAGGATTTTTAAAAAGGAATTGGGATGTGTTCTATACATATACAAAATTCCCACAAGGAACATAAATATTATGCACCACACACATGTACTACTAAACTACACTTAAGTAAATTGAAGAAAAAAATCTAATAAAAAATGGTGGCTACAATGTGAAGAAAAGGAAATAGTCTACTACTTGAAAAGAATATAAGCTAGTACAACCACAATGGAAATCTATATGGAGTTTAACAAAAAAAAAATATAACTAGAAATTCCATTTAACACAGCTATTCTTCTAGAAAACTTCCTCAAAGAGCTAGATATTACATTACAGTGATATATGCATGTCTGTATTTCTGCTAACACAATTCATAATAGGTAAAATTTGAAAGAAGCCTATATTTTCATTCAGAGACAAATGGATTAAAAATATGGTGTGTTCACAGAATGGATTACTTCTCTGCCATAAAAGAGATGAAGATAAGCTTAATGAAAAGCTAATGAAAGGTAAACTCTCAAGGATTCACCTTTACATCATAATCAGATAAAGAAGCTAAATATCTTATAAGGTCTGTTATATTAAAATCCAGAGTAAAAAAAAATATATATATATATATATATTTATTTATTTATTTGAAAGTAGGGAGACAGATCATTCTCAAATGGGAAGGAGAGGGAGAAATGGACTGGGGAAGTAGAATGAAAAAATGAATCAAGGTGTGTCATATACATGTGCCAGTTCCACATAAAGAATGTAAACATTATGTACTGCAAATACATACTAATAAATTAAAATTCTGATAAGTATAAAGACAACCATGCCAAAAAATGTAAGCAATAATGTTAAATATAACCAATAAAATAGAATTAAAAAATAAGAAGAGTTTCTTTTAAAAAAATGGGCCAGCCAAATCATTCATCAGATTAAATTGCCTGCAATTAGGCACAGGGACTGGGAGTTCAATCCCTAGGCATGCCGTGCTGGCCCCATCCCTGGGGTGTGCTGAGAGGGCAATTGAGAATGGGCAAAGTGGTGCACACCTGTAATCCCAACTCTTGGGAGGCTGTAAACAGGTGGATCACTATGAGTCCAATTTAGTAGTGAGACTCTTAACACCCTGTAGACCCTTCCCCAAAATACAGGGGGAAAAAAGATTTCTTTTTTTATATATTTGGTACACAGTCTCAATATGCAGCTTGGATTTGTAGTGATTCTCCTGTTTTCAGCTCCCCAGTACTAGGATTACAGGCTAGCACCACTACACCCAGTCTCAGAGGTCAGCTCAGAGTTCCCAGGGCTTGGGCACAGTATATGGTGATGGAGATCAAACCCCAGTCCCTGTGCTTGCCTAAGTAGGTGCTTAGTCTACTGAGCTATATCGCTGGCCCTAGGACGGGTTTCTTGAAGGCAGAAGAAAGGAGAAAAAAATATTACTTTCAAGCCATGAAACAATATTATATTAGATGCTAAAACAAAATAGAAATTATAAATTAGCAAATAAACCAATAGTTCATTCAAGAAAACGTAATAGGGCTGGAAAGATAGCTTAGCAGTCCAAGCACCCACCTGGCAAGTGCAAGGACCTGGTTTAGATCCCGGGTATTGCATGTCGTGCCATGCTGGACACTGAAACTGGGCGTGGTGGTGCACACCTGTAATCTCAGTGCTTGAGAGGCTGAGATAGGAGTATCACTGAGTCCAAGCTGTGTGGCAAGACCCAATACCAAATAAATAAATCTTAAAAAAAGAAAAAGTAATAAATAAAGATACAATCAAAAAAAAAAAAAAACCCAAGGGAGCACAAGTATATAAATTATTTCTTCCCCTTTTCTTCCTTCTCTTTCTTCCTTTGTGCAAATAGGGAACAAATCTAGAGCTGCACACATTTACTAGGTAAAAGCCCAACCAGTGAACTACAGTATACATACTCTGTCCTGCAAATTCTCATAGGATTAATGTAATGAAACCTACATGCAAGGGCCGGTCAAATAACTCAGTGGATTAAAGCATCTCCAGGCAGGTACAGGGGCTAGGAGTTCAATCCTCAGGCCTGCTATGCTGGCCCTGCCCCTAGAGCATGCTGAGATGGCAATTGAGACAGGGTGTGGTGGCATGCACCTGTAATCCCAGCTCTTGGGAGGCTGTAAACAGGTGGATCACTAAGAGTCTAATCTAGTAGATTAGACAGCCTGTAGACCCTTCTCTAAAATACAAAAAAAGAAACCTACATGCAAATAAATTTTTGCAAAACAGTTGAACTACAGTAACAAAAATGAAAAGCTTAGAGCACACAAAAAGGAAACCACAAGAGGTTATCTACAAAGGAATAAATATAATGGCATATTTAAGTTTGTTCTTTGAAATGTCAGAAAATTATGCAGAAAGAAATAATATTATTAGAAAAAATTCACTACCTTTTTGTCTATGCCATGTTGATCTACCTAAAAATATATAATAATTATAGTACATTTGTACTATATGTTTTTCAGTGACAAAAATAAATAATATTTATACCATTTCACCATTTATATGCTACCTATCCTCATCAAATGCTTTTTATCTGTTAATAATTTTCTAATTGGAGAAGTACTACAGTATCATAATTCTTTATCTGGCTGTTATTTAAAGAATACAGATAAAATATTATTAAATAAGTTAAGGGTTCCAATGCTTCTTTGTGATCAATTCAAAGGAATATGTTAATGGCAAAAACCTGGCAGAGAAGAATAATTTTCTTCAAAATCTTTCTGAGATTGATATCTTTGGCTCTCATTCAGTGTTCTCCACATACAGCTTCCTTCAGAAAAAAATACACCTTTTAGTTAACAATATTACCCATGGCTTAACAAGATTTTCACTGACAATTTGATGCTAGTATAATACAAAGGAGACAGCATTCAGTATGTAGAAATACTTAGGGAAATTATGGAATTTTAAAACAAAATTATACCACTAGGTGCTGAATGCTAAATCTAATGAAAATGTAAATTCAGAAACACATTCTTCATTTCAACTTAAATATTTTGGTGAACTAATGATGCAAACATTGGTAGGAAAAGTGATTTATAAATGTTAGTACTTACAATGCTTCTAATTTAAGGTTAATGTATTTTTTTAGAAATTATATACTCTTTTATTTGAAATAGTGCCTATTTCCAAAGAAAAAGTCAGAAAAATGCAGTCTTGTCACCTTGCTCAAGATTCTCTATCAGAAATAACCACATATAACTATAATCAAATGGTAACCCTTATTCTCCATAGTATCTTACGAATTTAACAAAATGAATTTTAATACAATGAAGCTAAATCTTGGATCAAAAATGCCCACATTTTTCCAAATTCAAACATAAGCTTTGGAGACAGACAGTTCTGGGCTTACAGCCCAGTTCTAGAAATTGTATGGTGCTTGGCAAGTTATTTCACCTTTATAATCTTCAGTTCCTTCATCTGTTAAGTATAATACTATTTAACTCTCAATACGTATGAGGATTTATAATATCTAGGAGTTACCTAGTATGATGTACTAGGTAACCTAATGTTATTACCTAGTATTATGTGTTATAAATGATAAGCATTCAATATATTGAAAGATATAATCAATAACAAACATTGTATTTACAAAGTTTCTCTATCCTGCATTTTTTCTTTTCAAAAGATCAAGGAGATCTTTATTTTTATGCAAAAAATATTTCAATTAATGTATTAGTCCATAAATTTTTTCAGCATATCTCTAATTTTGTTACAGAACTTCTAAAATGGATAGCCACTCTACATTACAAGGATAATGTATCAGTCAGTGCTGTCTAGAGAAACAAATTTAACGCAGGATATACAAATATATAAGAATTAATGTACGCATATAATGGCCACCTGCAGCCATGCGTGGAGGGGTACAAAAGAGCTGTCTGCATACTGGAGATCCAAGGAACCCAGTTGAAGGCCTTGAGCACACTATTGTGCTCCCTGGCAAGTCTGTATCAGAAGGCCAAAGAGTTTGTACTGAAAGGCTGAAAAGTCTGCACTGGAAAACATGGAATGACATCCAAGTGAAGGTGAAGATTGGAGCTTCTCCAAAGATACAGGACTGAGCCCTCCTCCCTTATTTCCTCATTTCCCATCCAGATGAGAAGCCTACTGGCTGGTGTGACTCACACCCAAGGCGGGTCTTCTGTCTTCTATAAACTTTTCAGCCACACACCCAAAACTATGTTAATTAATTCTAGTTACAGATTTCTTTCTCAAATCAACACAATCACTTAACTATCCCGCACAATAATTTTTTCGGTAAAATACTTTTAATAATTATGATTGAAAATAGAATTTTAGTTTTTATAAGAATTGTTCAAACTTTACTTTTAAGTCAGTTAAATCAGCACATTCATCAAGAAGCAAGTAAATTTGATCTTTTCATCTATGCTTTAACTTTTTAAAAGAATAGTAGCTTCTTGAGAGCAGGAACTTATCTAACATATCTCTATTCTCCTATGTCTAGCAAATAGCCTGCACATACAAGGGATTATACAGTTTTTAACTGAATTAATGAATCGGAAGTGTACTTGCTGTAAATGGCTATTCATATTTGATATGTCACCACATGACTAACAACTATAATAACAAACCAAATGTGCCAACAAAAAGCTAATGAGATTTTTCAAATGTTTGTGTATTAAACATCATGTTAAACTCTCATTAAATACAATGATTCCATAAGACAGCTATTGTCATCATCATTTTCTAGATGATGTATTGAACTAACCAATAGGTCACATAACTAATATACGTACATACAGTTGGAAGCAAATTTGAACTAAACATGTAACTCAAGAACTTGCAGTAGCCACTATAGGATAACTATCTCCAAAACACTGTGTTTTGAAAGAACCCCAGAGTTGAAAATTAAAAGCTGAATTATTTTTAAATACATATTTGCAACAGATAATGAGGAGTTAGCATATGTGCAATAAACATCTTGTTTGTTTGTTTCCCTTTATCCCTTTCTATTCTCCTCCTTCCATCCCTTGGTCCCCTTCCTCTAGGAAAAAGATCTGTATCCCTGTTTACTATTATCTTTTATTTTTTTATAACTTATTTATATTTTAGATTTCTCACATAAAAGAAATCATGTGATATTTAACATGGTGTGTCTGAATTATCTAACTTAAAATAATGGCTTCAAGGTACATTCATTTTCCTACAAATGACTCATTTACTTTCTTCTTTAAAACTTGTTTAAAAAGAGAATATAAAATAGTAATAAAGAATTAGAAATGATACAAAATTTCGCTAAACAAAATAATATGAATTTCACAGTATTTGTTGTATTGTATAGTGTTTTCTTAATAGAGCAGAACCACACTATGAATAAATACGTTTTTATTTATTCTTCTGTTGATAGACACATAGGCCACACTTCCAACATGGACCTACTATGAGTTGTGCTACTATCAACACTGGTATATCACTGGAATAGGATGTACTTAATTTTGGGGGAATATACCTACAAGGGGAATAGTTGCATCAAAGGAAATTTCTAGTTTTATTATTTTCAAGGTATCCCCACACTGTTTTCCATAGTAGTTTGACCAGTTTAAATTTTTACAAAATAATTTTAGAAGGACTACTTTTCTACACATCCCTACCAACAGTTGCTATTATTTGATTTCTTGATGAAACCCATTCTTTCTAAATAAGGTGGAATAACCTTATTGTTTTAATTTGTATTTATATAACAGCCAGAATGTTGAACATTTTTTCAGTATTTATTGATCATTTGTACTACTACTTCTGAGAAATGTCTATTTATTTTTGTTATCAATCTTTTTTGATTGAGTCTTTTATGTTGTTGGGGGTCTAATTTATTTCTAATCCCTTGTATATTCTAAATATTTATTCTCTGAGGAATAGCTAGAAATTTCTTTACAATTCTGTAGATAGTCTCTTTCATCTGTCAGTGATTATTTTTCCTATGCAAGTTCATTTTATTTTGATATGATCCAGTTTGTTGGACTTGTGTGTTATTTCTTGTGCAATGGTATCAGTTCAGAAAGTCCTAACCTACGTCTATGTCTTCAAGAATTTTACCTTACAAAAGGTTAAGTGTTTCTGATTTAACATTTAGATCTTCAATCATTTTAACTTTAGTTTAGTACATGGGTGAGTGATGGGGGATCTACATTCAATATTTTACATGTACTTCCAGTACCATTTGTTAAAGAGACTATCTTTCCTTTCTCACCCCTTTGTTAAAGATCAGATAGCTGAATGCACCTGAGATTGTTTCTCAATTCTCTATTCTATTACATTGCTCTACATTTCTGTTTCTGTACAAATAACATGCAGTTTTTATCACTGTAGCTTTGTAGTACTGAGACAGGAGATTAGAGCATAGCAAGGAGATTGGACAATAAGGCATAACCCATCAATCATGAAAAACCAGAAAGGAGACTGAATAATAGGGTGTGACCTATTAATTATGGAGGAAGCTAGACAATAAAGCATGACCTGCCCATCACACAGAGCTGCCAAATCACAGTGCAGATCAACTTCCCACAGCTGGGATCTAACATTAGAAAAAAGATATCAAAGACAGGCCAGTGGGCCTCTGGCCATTGTCTTTTTTACTCTTCTAGTGGCCTACTATGTACACAGGGTCTATTTTGTCTCTTCACTTTTCCTACTTTTATTTCTTATTTTTCACTCGTGCTTTTGCCTTTTTTTTTTCCTTTTAAATGTATTTGGTACAGGGTCTCACTACACAGCTCATTTCAGCCTTCCCAGCACTGAGATTACAGGCATGCCCCACCACACCTGGCAGCTCAGCATGCCCAGGGGTAGGACTGACACTACATGTGGTGCCTGGCATGGAACCCCAGTCCTTGTGCTTGCCTAAGCAGATGCTTAGTCCACTGAGATATTCAGCCAACCCTTGGGCTTTTTTCTTGATTTATCTTCAATAACTGAAAATTCTGCATTCATCAGTTATCTTTACCTAATTCTTTGAACAGGAAAAGTGTCTGGAACCACTGGGTACACCAGCAACTCATAACAATGTACCTTGAAGTCCAGAATTGTGATTCCTCATGCTTTGTGTTTATTGCCCAGGATTACTTTTGCTATTCTGGGTCTCTTCTGGTTCATATTAATTTAGGATTTGTTTTTGCTAGTTCTGTGAGGAATACAGCTGATATTTTGCTGCATTAAAACTATAAATTAATTTTGGAAGTATGGCCTTCAGACACTGTTGATTCTAATTATCCAACATCAGAAAATACTTCTCCATTTTCTGATTTCCTTTCAATTTCCTTTTTTAAAATACTTTAGTTTTCATTGCAGATCCCTTTTACTTACTTATTTAGGATAATTTCTAAGTATTTAATTTTTCTTGATGCTACTGTAAATGGTATTATTTTCCTAATTTCTCTCTGGATGAATTTATTATCAGTATACCAGAGTGCTATTGATTGTTACATATTGATTTTATGTCCTGCTACATTAATAAATTTGGTTATGATTCTAGGAATTTTTGTGGAATTTTGGGGTCTTCTATTAGGAAACAACCTGTGAACAATAATTTGATTTATTTTCTTATTCATGTGCACTTTATTTTTCTTGCTGACTTGAAGAGCTAGACTTTTTAAAAATGTATTTAGTACAGGGTCTACAGGGTCTCACTACACAGATTGGACTCTAGTGATCATCTTGTTTTCAGCCTCCCAAGTGCTGGGATTTCAGGCATGTGCCACCAAGCCCTGTCTCAGTCATAGTCTCAGGGTACTCCAGGGTAGGGCCAGCATGGCACACTGTAGATCCAACCCTGGTTCCTGTGCCTGCCCAAGCAGGTGCTTTAGTCTGCTGAGCTATCTGGCCTCCTTAAGAGCTGGGTTCTTGACCTCCCCCAGAAACATTCTTTGTGAGCTCAGGTATGCCTCACTAACTTCTAGCTGTCTCATTTATGAGGTGGAAATTTTAAAATACTCATTTGCCAAGAATGGCAGTATGCATCTACAATCCTAGTGGTATGGCAGAATATTCAAGTTAGAGAAGAACCTCAGCAATTTAAGACCCTGTGTCAAAATACAAAGGAACATATATATATATATATATATATATATATATATATATATATATATATGATGTAGTTCAGTGCTAAAGCCTTGGGGCCCCTAGTACAAACCTGTCCCCGCCAAAAAGATACCTATTTCATAGCTACCAAAAGTAGATAGTAGTGTGAAACAATATAATGCAGTTGAAAGCATTCTATAGGGACTAGGCATGGTGGTACACACTTGTAATCCTAGCCCTTGGAAGGCTGAGACAGGATTTCTGCAAGTGTGAGACCCTGTGTCAAAAACCAAGAAAGGACTTTATAAACTATGCATGTAAGGAAGTTTTCTATTATCCTTAGCATATATAAATTCATTCACGAAATATTTGAAAACAGAAGTGCAGAAAAATAAAACATTATAAGGAAAAAACATCATTAAGGTTGGCCTAACAGAACAAAAATATTACCATTCAGAAAAGGTTCAGAAATAAGGTTTCAAGTGTTTTCACAAGCCTGCAAAAAGCTTAAGTGTCTCCACTAAACCTCAATACAAGACAACTCTATGCCAATTTTGTGATACCAAGTGTAACCAGAAATAAAACTGTCTTAACTTTATGCGAATAAAACCTCTTTCAAACACATTATTTCAATACCATTGCTCTAAAAGGTAGAATAAGATTAGTAAGATTGAGTAAAAGGAGCAGAGTGAATAAAAACCCAATATACATGTTTTTTGTCCTAGCCTGCCTCTTACTATCTATGTGGCCTTGAGGAAATTACTTCTTCTGAATACTATATTTCCTTCATGACAATGTTTTTAAATCTTAATAATTAATGAGTTCTGAGAATGTATGGTGATACAATTTATGTTAGCCACATTATAAAATAAAGCCCCTTTTATCAACAACAAACAGTAATGTAGTTAACATCATCAGTTTGTATGGCTGAGTAAATTCAAGTTCCAAGTAGTAATAAAAGGTTCAAAGTCCCACAACTAATGTACAGTAGAAATAAGAAATACATATATATATATATATATATATATATATATANTATAACCTTTATTCTTACCTCAACAGTTTATCAAGACAATGGTATTTTCTATGATTTATTTACTAGAGGAAACTGTAGAATACTCATTCCCACATAAGAAGATGTTGAATTTATATCCTATGAGATAATCTTAATTTATACAGTCTGTTATTAAAAGATGTCCAAACAAGTTGATTTTATATTGGAATGTTTCTCTCTCTCTCTCTCTCTCTCTCTCTCTCTCTCTCTCTCTCTCTC
>NDGN011473144.1:0-31791 GCA_002564285.1 Tympanoctomys barrerae
CCCAGTGGATCACAAGTTAATCACAAACTCTAGAAGTCTGCCCCATGACTTCATGGGCCTTTAGGGGGACAACTAGACGCAAACTATAACACCATGGTATAATGGTGATGCATCTGGGCACTGAAACCAGACCGCTCAGAGTGCAGTAATAGCTTTTCCGCTGGCTTTGTAACTTTAAGCAAGTTACTTGGCTTTTCTGATGGGGTTTTCTTGCCAGTGAAACATATATGTAACCACTTCAAGAGGGTGGCGTGCGGTGTGCATGAATGTGTAAAGCACTTAGAGTCGCACCTGACTATATATGTGATTGCTTTCACCATCACCATCACTTTCAAAATACTAGAGTAACTGAGGGAAACTATTTGAAAATATCATGCACACACCCATCAGAGGGAAGTGGCTTAAACTATTACTTGCATGCAAAAATAAAATTGCTAAATGAATAAAAGAATATATTCAAATGATGTATCATCAGCAGTATTTTTCAGGAGGTTTGTTCTGGAGATATACATTGATAGAAAAACGTTTCTGTTGAATATTGCATTACTGTAGTAAGGGCTTCCTCTTACTCCTAAAATGCTTCTAGGCTTATACCTTCTAGACATGAAGAGAAAATTACTCTCATTTTCTATCTTATTAGACAAAAAATAAATTCAGGCCACTTTGTCTTTTATTGTCATCAAGGAAAACAACATTCTATGCAGATGGTCAAATTGAAGAGATAGTGGGTGACAGTTGAGTCTGATATCCACTGAAAATACTCACTGTAATTGTATAGCGTTCTGTGTCAGTGTGTGCCTACATTTGTGTGCAGTTCTCTTATGCAATCTGTTACCGAACCACAGATGTGATGCTTTATTTTACAAGCATTAAAATCTATATCCGGAAATATCCTCTGAGTTTACATGAAAGGAAAGAATGGCTCATTTGTTTTACACATATGAAATTCATCTTCACAACATTGTAATCAACTTTTTTGCTTTAAAGTAAATTATGCTAAGAGCACATTGCCTAATGAACCTGAGACTTTTTTCCTAGCTTAACTCCCGGGGAAGCACAGGCTTGTTTGGTGGTTGGAATGACCAATATGCTCTTGAGTTGTGCTTTTTAAATCTAATGCGGTGATAAAAATTAAAATTACATGATGTTGACAGAAGAAAGCTCAACTTAAATGTGCCAACCAGGTGAAGAGTTATCTGCATTATAAATAAATATTTAAAATTAAAATTTCATGTCTGTTCATTTAAAGTTTAGTGTAGGAAAAATACACAAAAAGAATGAATGAAACTCTATCACCACTTCTCTTTAAATAATAAGTGTGCCAGTAGATAATTAGGAAACTGAGAGCTGGAGGTGAATCGAAAAGAGCATCACAGTGATGTTGGCCTACTGGAATTTTAATATACCAGATCCAATATCTACTTGAGAATGCAATGCTTTGTTCACAGTTATGTTTACATAAATAAAGTGTCTGCCTACTAACTGTCCTTTATGACTTCGGAATAATTTTGCTGTGGTATAAATTACTCCGTGTCTTTCTGGCCTTGGCTCTGGGCTCATAAGACAGTCTTTATAAACAGGATTTATTATTTACAGAAATTGGTTCTTTCTTTACCTCTCATAAATACTGCTTCGCAGTCATTTGCATTCAGACCTGATTGTGGTTGTCAAAGGTACGGCAAGAAAAACGGGAAACCTAATTATTTTACATTTTGATTTCTTCCTATAAAATAACACCCAAAGATTGCCTTCAGGTTTCTCTTCATGTTTTCCTCATTTCTTATGAGTTCTTCCTCCCTCTAAATTTATGTCTTGTGGACGCTTGAAATATAATACACTAGAGTTTCAACCCCTGTGCATTTTAAGGGCCATTTTAGGAATTATAATAACTCGTGTTTATGCTTTGTAGCATTAGGGAACTATTGTATTTATTTGTTAAATATAATTTAATGATGTAATTTGGTATAAATTGACAGGGCATGGATTTTCTAGTCCAGTAGATATAGTACTTCCTCGCTCTACGCTACCACTGCTGCATTAGAGGTCCTGAGCGGGAAGATGTCATTTATTCAAGCATACCATGTTTTGTAACAAAACTGTTGCTCTGAGACACAGATTTTTCGTGTGGTGAAGCTGAAGTCACTGTAAACATTTGTGGCCTCTTTCTTCCCATATCCGTGGTTTATACAAGCCCTCAACTTTGTGTATGGTGAGATCACCGTTGGGCAAGATGGAATCTCCTTGTTTAGTTTTTCTTGTGGGATGTTTGTCACATGAAGCTTTCAATGCCTAGCACGTGATGAAGGCTTTCTGTTGTTGCTCCTGTGTCTTCACAAACACACACCACTCGCATAAAAGCAAGATTAGCAACCGATGGTTTCAAAGGCAAATTAAGTAGAAACATTAATAGCTAATATTGCCTTATAGAGTAATGACTTGATAATTTCATGGCATGTAATAAGTAATACAAACATATATAATAAAGCTAACAGTATTGACAGTATTTTGAGACCAAAGTCTGCTTAGTGAAAATGATTAATATGATGTCTGGCATGTAGTAAGTTATCAATAAGTATCAAAGGAAAGAAGAAAGGTGGCAGAAGGACTTAGGCTTCAGAAGGTTCCAACTACGCTGTTGGTGCGACTTTTAACACTTAAACTTGGACAAGTCACCTAACTCCTTTTGGTCTCAGTTTACTCATCTGGAAGTGAAATTACTTTGACTAAATCTGATAAAGGAGTTATCACACTAACAAAGAATTCTTCGTACATGTTAGAAATATTTTCACATTATTTTATGCACGTAAAATTTTGAGTAAATGACTAACAAGGATGACTGAGAATTCTATCTGAGTATGCAGGGTATTTGTATTTAAAAGCTAGTATTGAACACAGTTTGGTCCATGGTGTACCTTGAGCATAAATTATTTTTCTTTAGCTCTAAAAGAACATATAAACTGTTCAGTGTGTACTTATGAGAGGAGATCTATGACATTGTTTGGCACTAGGCTCCCACAGTGGTTACACAACTAAGGAGTCTTTGAAGGACAGACAAGAAGACAGACCTCCCGACAGTGCAATGAGGTCTTCGGTGGAATGCTAGAGAAGCTTCTACTCAAATAGGGAGGAAGAAAAAGACTGGAGGAAGAGCTGAATGAGTGGATGCCTATGGTTTTCTATAGGTAGTAAAGCATGAGTTGGATTTTTATGTCAGGCAGAACTTTTAGGAACAACCCTCTGGGATTCCATATTTCCTAATCCCATGAATAGGATGGGATCTTAATCCTATCTTTGTCTTCCATCATAGGAAACATTTGGTTTTAAGACAGGGAGATTATCTGATCAACCACATTTAATCACATAAGCCCTCAAAACCAGACAGCTTTCACCAGTTTGTGGCAAAGGCGGGAGCTTTGGTAAAGAGGAGGAGAACAAGAAGTCAGTACAAGAAGGCCTCACCACAGAGCTCGTGGAGCTGAAAGATGCCCCACGCACCAGTGACCAGCGAACAGGCTCCTCCGTCACCCCACTCAGGGAACTAACTTCTGCCAATGATCACGAGGAGCTTAGAGGTAGACTTTTATTCAAAGGATTGCAGAGAAGACTACAGCTTGGCTGCTGCCTGGACCTTGGTCTCCGGTGACCTGAAGCAGAGAACCCAGGGGAAAAAATCAACTAATTTCTGATCTGCAGAACCTATACTTTTATTTGTTTTTTTTTTAATTATTTTTTAAAGACGGTACAAATGAGAATTAAAACAGAAAAAGTTACAAGTGATAACAAATTTTCACTTAACAAAATATTATGAATTTCAACCTGTGGTTTTATAAATGAATATTTTTCAGGTCATTAAGTTTATATTAATTTATTATAAAGTAATAAAAAGCTAACATAATTTTGAAGGATATGTTTTAAAGAGTTACCTAAGAGTAAGAAACAGAGAGACCATTAAAAGAATGATAGAAAAATCTCATAGAAAATACACAGACTTACTACATGCAGAGATTTATAGCACAGTGTACCAGCATCAGTTATAGAACTACCGTATGTAAAAAGATACAGGTAAGCAGCTACTGTTGGGCTCAACTACAGTCATTCATGGGCTTGAGAGATGGCTCCATGGTCTAAGAACCTGCCTGGCAAACCAAGGACCTGGGTTCGGTCCCCGGTACCACATGCTATGCCTGCCCTGGAACCCTGGTTGGGACTCGCTGGCCCGGAAACTGGGCATGGTGATGCATGCCTGTAGTTCCAGGGTTGGGGAGGCTGAGCCAGGAGGATCACTACGAGTCCAAGCTGCATAG
This sequence comes from Tympanoctomys barrerae, assembly GCA_002564285.1. NCBI lineage: Eukaryota > Metazoa > Chordata > Mammalia > Rodentia > Octodontidae > Tympanoctomys > Tympanoctomys barrerae. The sequence goes on from NDGN011473144.1 coordinate 4,305, forward strand.
AGAGACCATGTACTAGATAAACGAATACAAGATTTTTTTTTAATTTAAAGAAATATATATTAGAATAATCTCAATTTCGAGAAGAGGGAATGGTGTATGTTTGACATGCTAAATAAAAATAGAAAAGAAAAACAGTGAAAAAATATGCAATATTTTTGTGTGTTCAGATCTCAGTAGACATGTACTTACAATATTTGTAAATAAGTGTCTTGATTTTGGTATATTTCATTCTGCGGAAGGTTATTATTTTTAGTACCTTTCTCCAGCAATAAAAGACAAATCTTTTACTTATAAAGTAGATTTTCTGAGTTAGAGAATGCTCCTTGTCTCATGTAGCGCTGTGGCACAGGTCTAAAATGACCCCCAAGCTTCGTGTGTCGAGAGGTGGGGTTCCTGGGAGGATCGGGGTTACGGGGAGACCTGCAGGGCTGCGTTCTCGTCCCAAACGCGACCTGAACCCCCCAAGCCTTTTCAGCAGCAGACAGCGGGCATTTTGTCCCAGTGACAGAGAAGCTGAGAAATACAAAGGTAAGCTAAAATTAAGCTGTTTTTGTGAAATAGTTTGCTTTACATTTTCCATATCTTTTCGAAAGAGGAGACACATTTAATGTAACTCATCACTGAGTCCGCCACTAAAAGCAACTACGAAACAGCAAAGACTCCTTTCCCACAATGCATTTTATAAAATAATTTCCCATATCGCCTTGGTAATTAAAATTTTAATATCCTCAAGTGACTGAAGTTTGAATTTTTGTTATATTATTATGCTAGCTATCTAGGTCTGTGATATCAAAATATATTTAAAGTGTGCTTCAACTAAAGAAAATGATGATTCTCTCAGTTCTTCTTCATATAAGTCCTATATGGCAGTACTAGAGGTTCAGCAGCTCTAACCTAGAAATCCCAGTTGGAATTGTTTTCCTGCTTGAGGGGTTCTCAGTGGGTACAGTTCATATAAATAACCTAAAATTAAGAAAATAAAAAATTCCCAAACCTGAATCCCTTGATAATGTTTCCATTCAGTAGTTTTGATAAGGGATAGTCAGCCTTGGTTAGCCAGTCACTCAATAAATGTGACTGTCTAGAAGATGTGAAATGTGCCCTCCAGGGGGCCGGGGAGATAGCTCAGTAGAATAAGCACTTGCCTGGCACGTGCAAGGCTCTGAGTTCAATCCCTAGTTCTGCCAAAAACAAACCAAAAAAAAAAAAAAATGTGTCCTCCAGGCCAGGTTTCCACATGGAATTTCGGTTTACAGCTGAAGCCTTTGTGATACTTTGAGTAAGTCAATACGATATCTTGTTAAGATGAAAAGATTGATGGAAGTGAAATATTTTTTCAAATTCTGTGTCCTCTACATCATTGACAGTTGAGTTTACATTTCTAAGGAACTAAATAATGTGCAGCATAGGGCCTTTTGATACACTAACAACAACAAATGGAAGGTTGTTTTCCCGTCCAGCTAGCAATGTCTAAACATCTGAAACAGAATATCATTAAAGAGCTCACAGGTGTCCTTCGTTCTCCGTACTTCATACTTCCATTGCTTCCTATGAGAAAGTGAACTGTTCTGTCACCTTCGCTTTGTCTCCCATAAAATCAAAGTTAGGGTCGCTTTTGAACAAAGTAGTTGGTCTGCTTTTCTTGTTCAACAGCCCTCAACTAAAGCTTGATTTCCGAGTACATTAATCAGTGCTGTCTCCCCTTATCTTGCAGGTTTGATTGGTTCACACACTCTGGCATCCACTCCTGATGGTTTCCTAATCAGGCCTAGGGTCAAAAATGTTTAATTGCTTTCTACTTTGACCCTTTTTAAAAAACATGTCCTGACCCTTTTTTAAATAAAAACACTTTACTTCATTTCTTTAAAGGTTAATAAATCCTGCTCTGACAATTTGTATCATAAATAACTTTTGCCTAAACTTTATGTAACAGATTTAGAAGTACCACTAATAAATTTACAGAAGAAAATCAAAAGTCTCAGTACTCTAGCAATAATTACAGCACAGGTGTAGTTTATACTTCTTTCTCCTGGGGATGGCTACACGCACAAGAATTCCATGAAAAGAGGGCAGGATAGCAGGATTGGGGGATTCATGCTCACAAATGCCACTTCTAAATTTTCTGAATTCTGCCTTTTGTGCAGATTTATTGAGGCATAATTGACAAAGGTTGTATATATTCAGAGTGTGTAGTGTGATAACCTCATGTAGGTACATTGTTACAAAATGACTAAGAAGCAAATTAATTAAAACTTCCATTACTGTGTTTTGTGTGGATGTGAGGGCTCGTGAAATGGCCGCTTCAGAAATTTTAGGTAAGATGACAGGATAGTATAAACTGTACTCACCTTTCTGTGCTGTGAGGCCCCAGATCTTTCTCATGTTATAACTGGGAGTTTCTACCAATTAATCAGCACACCTGCATTTGCCTCGCTAACAAACTGATGACCATCCAAATTCTGCCCTTTAATTATGTTTCAAGCAGTCTAAGGGAAAAAAAAACATTTTGCAATTATAAAAATGCTGAAGTTATTATTTTAACATTATAAGTTTCTGTGCCAAGAAGAGGGTACAATTAAAAATAAAACACAAGCTCCCTGAGTACACGGACTTAGTCTCTTGACTTTGGCTAATGTCTGTCGACATTGGACTCCATTATGTGCTCCACTTGGGTGCAGTCCATGTGTGTTTTTGTGGTTATTGTCATGTTTGTGTTTTGTTTTTTTGTTTTGTGACAGGGTCTAGCTGTGTAGTATGGGATAACCTTGAACTCACTTATGCAGCCCAGGCTGGCCTCAAACATGTGTCCATCCTCCGGCCTCAGCTTCCTGAGTGCTGGGATTATAGGCCTGTGCCACCACACATGACTTCATGGTTTTTTGTTCGTCAGGCGCATAGCACTGTGCTTGACACGTGCATACACACATACACAAGAGAGTGTCTATACAATAAATGTTACTTTTTTAAAATGTGGGGTTCTGTGTTAATAAAATGTATCTTTTAACATAATATATCATAAATACCTTACAGTTTAAGATGCAGATTTATACAGGTACCATTTTAATAGCAAAGTATCATGTGACATAGTTTATTAAATCCTATTGCTTTTCATTTGGGTATTTCTATTTTTAAATTTGTTACTTGTAAAAACAATGTTTCTAGGACAATCTCAGTTTTATAGTTCAGGTGTAATTATGCTATAATGACGAATCCTCAGAAGCAGGACTGATGGATTAAAATATTTGGGTTCACAAACAGCGAAAATACTGTACTACAGAATAAATTGAAGCCTACATGTACGTCTGGCTGTAAGTGAAAGCAGTTCATTTAATTATTTTCCTTCGAGTCCATCACTGAAATGAGAAGCCCCGAGGGCAAGGGCGCTCTGATTAGGAGCAGCTTCTCATAAATCTGCATCACCTGCCCGTACTGCAAGTGGTGTCCTGGGAGGTGACACGTAGGCCAGCAGAGACCTGGATCGTGGGGTGGGCAGTCGCAGAAGAGGTAGCGCCGCGGATGGGAGACCGACGCCCTGGTGCAGCTTTGCAGTGTGCCCTTGCTGTCGTCCGGTCCTGTTCTTGAGTGTCAGGGCGGGGCCTGTATGAGGAAAGAGAACACATTTGGTGGGAAGTTCTTGATTCTGGTTCCCTCTGGGTCTTGGTTCAGGCGTCATTAGTGTCCGTCGCAGAAGCTCATAAATATCTGGGAAATGCGTGTCTGCTCGATTCCAGCGCCCCAGGGTCAAGCAGCGTATTCCATCCTCGGAACCTCTCCAGCTCGTCCCCATCTGGTTCTTTTTAATAAGAAGTCATTATTTTCTGGCCTTGGATATTTATTGCTCCGAGGTTTACCAGATAATATTTTCAGACATCAAACTACTTTGCATTTGTGCTTGAGAAAATTTTCCCAGGTGGTACAATATTTTATGTTGTGTTGTGACTGAGAAAGTTATTAGACACACAAGAACAGATTTACTTTCGCATTATTTTCCACCTACGGGGCTTCCTACACTTTCATAGACTGTGAGCCTGCGTAGTTAGAAGAATGAGTTTGCTTGTTACCAAAGTATGCGGCCGCGTAAGTAAAATCCGAGCCCTAGTTCACCATTATGTTACTGTGAGAACAGGACTGGAGAGGCCCACATGTGGCTCCGATTATAGGGAAGACTGAGGCGCGCAGAATGTAGGCCAGTGGAATCGTCCAAGTTGGAAGAAATCCCTGTGGCGCGACGAGCCATGGTCCTACTCCCGACCTCATACCAGCCCCATAAATCTAGTGTTGGTGATAAAAACAGGAAGAAAGAACTTTGATTTACAGTGCATATGAAGATGGATATACACTATTTTAGTCTATCTTGGCACTTGTAACAAAATACCGTGAGCTGCAGAGCTTATAAATAACATGAATTTACAGTATTGTTCATGGGTCTGGAGGTGGTGAGTCTGTAATAGCCAAAGTGGGGTACATCAGCGGCTGGTGATGTTCCTGTCACACAGATGAGCACGCTTGCTATGCCTCTTGTGGCGGAAAGCACAGGCGAGGCACATTCTCTTTTATGAAGGGCTCTAATCTCATTCAAAAGGTCTCTAACTCATGACTAAATTCCCCCCAAAGGCTCTACCTCTTCATACTATCTCCTACCTTAGAGTTTGAGAATCTAGCATATGGATTTGAGAGAATACAAGCACTTTGTTGCATACATCATATCATTAACTGATTTTATTAAATAAAATTATAACAAAGGTCTGCTAGACACCTGTGGTGGATTGACAACTGGGGGTCAACTTATAACCCCAGTAAACTGAATCAGCGTGACGCTGGGTGTGGAACGCCTACCTGAGGATGTCATGCTGGCTTCCCTGATGTGAACCTAGCTACTCTCATAATCAGAGGAGCTCGGGACTTCACTGTGGCTCAGGATGGCTGTGGTACTTTTCATGGGGTGGCACTTTCTCACAGATCCTTCATTCCAATGGGACAGACTTCCTAGCCCTCACCACTGACCTTGGAGCCCTCCCAGCACAGATCTGTGAATCAGGCCTCATGAGACATTGCTGTGGGCTCTAGGCCTCCACCAGGGCTTGTGAGGGGCACTGTTAGGAGCTCAAGGTCTTCAGCTGGACTCACGCAGGCAATGCCATGGGATCCAGGCCCTCAGCTGGATTCTTTGGGTCTTCAGAGTGCAGACAGATTTCCTGTACTCTTTATATTTGACTCTTTGGGTGACTCCTATAAAATAATCCTAAAAATTACGTGTGCTCTATTAAATTGTTTCCCTTGCCAACCCTGTGTCCAACCATACCCATACTTGCTGATTTACTCGTTTAATAGTTTTCATTTCCTCAAAGCAAAGATGAGCATATTTTAACCTGCTTTTCCTTTTAAATCTTTGTTTAGGGACCTTTCCCTCTTCTAAAGTAGAAAATTATATTTACTTAATTATATTTTCATTTATTGTATAGAATAATTAATATCACAAATACAATATGCATTAATATGCATGCGTGCATGTTCTCTGCAGGTTAGGAGCTGCTTTTTAAGTGAATGCAGCTATAGGCTGAGATTTCTTAAATCTCATTATCGTCAAAAAGCCTGGCTGATTTAGCAAAGTCCTAGATTTCTTCCATAGAGCACCCAGAATACTGGAGGACCAGGGATAGTATAGTACTATTATTCAAAAAATTGAGTTTTGGAAAAGAAAGCATTGATCACCAAGACTCAGATTTACTATGATCACATCATGCAGTGACAATTCACTTTCATTGTTTTGAATAAGATACTCAATGGATGGCTTAATGGAATGTTCCAGATGTATAGCTAGCAAAGTTACTCACGATGCCCTTGCGAAGGAAAGGGAGGGCTAAGAGGTTAGTACTTGTATTACATAGACCTTTGGTTATTTGAATGATGACAATGTCATTCATTAATGTCAACTTGATTGAAACTTTATCATGTTTCAATAAATTAGTAAAGTTATTGAAAAGCTTAATGGTATACTAATAAAATTCAACAATAATAGAAATTGGGAGATTTAGTTCTTCCTTTGAATAAGGACATCCATATATTTAAAAATAACAAACATAGGAGAAGGTACAGTTTAAGATTAATAATACTTAAAGTTTTCTTGAATTATAAAATCGTAAAAGGAAAATAAAATGATTCTGAAAGTCACCAGAGGAAGACCTAAGACTATGGGTGAAAGTTTTAGGAAATTTGTTTTTATTCAGTTAAGGAAAAATATTATCAATTTCGTTTTCTGTATTTAGGACAGGGCCTACAGTATCTACAGGGTCTCACTACATACATTATACTCATAGTGATCCTCCTGTGTTCAGCCTCCCATGTGCTGGGATTACATGCACATGCTACCACGCCCAGTCTCAATCACAGTCTCAGAGCTCCCTGGGGCTGGAGTCGGTAAGGCACACAGGGGATCAATCTGGCCGATTCTTAGAAATTACCAATTCTTAAGGCTGCCTGGAACTGAAATGGAAATACCCCACATCAGAAAGTACCCTATGTTTGGAAGTACCCTATATCCGGAAGTAGCCTAAGTCAAGAAGTACCCTACATCCAGAAGTACACAGTGTTTGACTTTAAGTGGATTTGTTGCAGCAGTAGTTGGAAGAATCCAGGGAGCACAGGATGAGTGCTCTGTAGCATTTTCTACTAGGTGTTTGGCACCAGATTTCATTGTGTTGATGAGGTAAATGGGTTGACAATGTTCCTTAGTATGTCATTCTCCTTCAAACTTTTGCAAGAGTTTTTTGGTTTTTTTTAATCTTTGGGTATGTATTCCCTTGTAATTCCCTTGTAATAGGTATATTTTTATATGTATGACATGCATTTATTTAATTTAAATCTTTTGGGGGAGGGCTGGTGAGATAGCTCAGTGGACTAAGTGCCTGTTTAGACAAGTGCAGGGACCAGGGCTTGATCCTTGGCACAGAATGCCTCCCTGACCCCACCCCTGGGCTCGCTGAGCTGGCAACAGAGTCTGTGCGTTGTGGCACATGCCTGTAATCCCAGCACTGGGGAGGCTGAAAACAGGAGGATCGCTACAGGAGTCCGAGCTGCATAGTGAGACCCTGTACCAAATAAATTTTTTTAAAAAATGGGGGAGGGGAAAGAAATAAGGCTTATGGCACCTAACATAATATCTCACATATTACTAGTTAAAACAGTAAACAAATTAATTAATTAATTGTAGAACAGTGCATGAATTCTTCCACAGATGTCAGGGCTCTATCCATCCTTGAGGATACGATGGATACAATGGCCTACATGCTGGCACTTCCGTCCTTGCTCCCTCTGTGGGTGCTAATCCACAGAACTTTTTATTCCTGTCTGGATGGATCCAATTTACCTTGTTTAGCATTGCTAATTGGAGGCAGTCTGTTAGCCAGTGGGAACGTAAGAGATATAACATGACCCTCTTGGGACAAATACTATGGTTTGTTCATCTATCTACACCAAATTCTGGGTTTGTAACTGGCTCTCAAGAATTGTTGAGTTGTTGCTTGACCAGATTTTGTAGTTTGGCTTTTCAACACCTCTTGGAGCTCTGAGGTGGAGAAGATACTTCATAGGGAGAAAGCAGTGTGAACCTTGAGGTGTGGCGAAGTGCCTTTGGGGCCAAGATAAGTGTCCAGGTAGCTGGGTTGTGAGGGAGCGAGAAAGACAGCCACAGATGCGGCTGTACCCACAGCTGAGACCACCAAGTCTTGTGCCAACAAGTGCTGTAGGTATCTGGGACTGTGAAAATGGGTAACCTTGGATGACGCTAGCTTAGGCCAACTCTTGCCCTTTAGGTACATGTTCCAGTCCCTGAGTCGCATGTTTAGGGACTGTTAGAGCAGCCGGGAGAAATTTCTGTAGTACCCACTGTGACCCAGATTTGGGTTTTGTCTGGAAGCTCTATAATGCCAGGTGTTGAGGTCATATTTTGCTTATCATGGGAGCTAGCATTCCAGATATTTGTGCATACAGTTTAGGTCTGGAATATGCTTTCAGATGTGTAAAGTCTAGTGGTAGATGTATTAAGCCTAGAAGTAATGTTATTTTTGTCTGCCTTTTGGAAACTTGGCTTTGCCTTAGTACAGTACTTACAGTGCTTGAGAAGCTAGGAGTGCGGACCTGCTGGCCAGATCTCCTTGCCCAGGCATCTTCCACAGCCTCAGTCTAAGTGGATTCTTGCTAAAATGTGTTTCCCCAAGTGGCTACTTTTACTGCTTAGGCAGTCGGTTAATTTTAAATTGATGTCGGCATTTGCTGCTAAGTTGATTTGAAAAGCTCTCTAGTTTTACACTTCATATGTATTGCTGTTCTCTGATCATGATGGCCATCATTTCAGCGGTGGCTTCAGATTTCATGGTCTGAAGTCTTTTAAGTAGATTGCTTTCTTACTTCATATTGCATATTATTTATCTGATGGAGAGAAAGGGAGAGAGGGGGAAGGGTGGGACAGAGGGAGGGAGAGAGAGAAGGATGGAGGAAGGGGGAGAGGGAGCGAGGGAGAGAGACAGACAGACAGATGCGGGAGAGACCTGGTGAGTACCAGGTGTGTTCTAAGCACATGGAGTTTCTTCCTGAAAAATCTGCTTTCAGCTTCCTTCACGCACATTTCCCCTCTGATGAGCATCGCTGCTGAAAGCTAAGTAATCCTTTTTTGCATTCTGATGCCATGCAAATTGATGCTTTCCTGAAAATCTTTTTTTTTAATTTTAATTTTTGTATTTTAGGGAAGGGTCTACAGGGTGTTCAGAGTCTCACCACTGGATCAGACTCATAGTGATCCACCTGTTTACAGCCTCCCAAGAGCTGGGATTGCAGGTGCATGCCACCATGCCCAGCCTCAATTGCCATCTCAGTGTGCCGGCATGGCAGGCCTAGGGATTGAATCTCCCGCCCCTGCGCCTGCCGGAGCACTGAGCTATTTGGCCCCCAAGAAAATCTTTTGATGGATCTTTTTTGAAAAAAATTCACATAATAATCCTTTCCTAGACTAACAAGACCCTACGGGGGCTCCTGTTTACATTTCCTTGATTTCTGATTTTAAAACCACATGGAGTTTTCACTGGCCATTCCTTGTTTCCTCCTACCATGACCTGCACTATTCTCCCATGTACAATGAAATGTGTCTTCCTACCTTTTTCTTCTAGGTACTTTTTTTTTTTTCAGTACTGGAGGTTGAGCTCAGGACCTTGTGCTTTTCAGGCAGGTAATTAAGCCACTGATCTATATCCCCAGCCCCAGTTATTCCTTTCTAACAACACATATTCCAAGTCAATTGTCCTTTCTCTGGGAGTCCTGGATTCCTACTGAGATAAAACCCATCCAGCACCTGGTTTGTTGTTGTTGTTGTTGTTGTTGTTTGTTTTCTAATTTTGGTACCTGGACTAACATTAAGGACTTTGCACTTGCCAGGCAGACGCTTGTGTCTTTGGCCTCTAAAATCCATTTTCAGCTCATGTGTTTCTGACTTCTCAGTTAAAATTTGACACACCTGGTATCTCTTTTCCACTATGACGTAGAGCCTGGGTTGTGCTGCTGTTTGCCTCCCTGGGCTTGTACCCCACCAGTCAGGGAAGAGGCGCTCCAATGAATGAATGAATGACAGTAGATTTTATTTAGACATTCTTAGAATCTCATTCCGGTGGTAAGGAGTAATTAGCCATTAGTTTGTCTTATCCTGAAACTTTTCATAATCTATGCCAGTACCAAACTGACTCTTCTTCTCCCAGAAAATTAAGGACTGTTTATCGGACTACAAGGCCCTTTAAAGCTTTGGGAAGTCATAGACCCAGGGCAAACACGAGGAAACTTGAAGCAGGATAAATTTCACTTCAGATCCTTTTCTTACTAACTTTTGTGTCTTCTGAAATATACTTCTAACTCTCTAAGATTCTGTTTCCCCATCAAGTATAACACATAAAATAAGGTTTAAAATCTAATTTCAGAACTTTATTTATTTTTTATGTATTTAGTACTGGGTCTACAGATCAGACTTGTAGTGATCCTCCTATTTTCAGCCTCCCAAGGGCTGGGATTACAGAAACACACCACCACACCTAGGCTCAATCCCAACTCCACACATCCTAGGGACAGGGCTGGCATGGCACACCAGGGATCAAACCCTGGCCCCTATGCTTTGCCTAAGCAGGCGCTTTAGTCTCCTGAGCTATCTATCTGGCTGGCCCCTCAGAACTTTAAAGATATCTGTCACAAACTGAATTTTTTCAAAATTTAAGCAAGCAGTATCATTAGCAAGTATTATACTCTAACAAGTAACAGAATATTCTCCATCATGATGCTAACAATGAAAAATTAGAAAACAAATGTTTAGAAAACTAGTTAAGTGATTCAAATATGCAAGATAATATCATGTAGCCACTAAGAGGAAATTAACAAGATACAGGAAATTTGCTATTGGTAAGTGAAATTGATGTGAAAGATACAGCTGACTTAAACATGAGGAAATATCCAAGATACAAAGTAAAATGAAACTAATTTCGGAAGGCCAGGAAGAAAAAGATTCAAAGACACATGTATAGAAAGAAGCATTCTGAAAGATACTCAAATCCTGGATAAAAACGATTATTACCGGGGAGGTTTGGTGAGTGGTCCACACATTTGTGAGGAGGGATAGACCTTAGTTTGCTTTCCTGTTGTATATTACTATTTGCATTTTCCCCAAAACATGTAATACTTATATAATTTTTTAAAACAACTCATGAAATATGATGTTATCCTTTAGATGGTTGTAAGAAACGAGATGGAAGTCACATATGAGAAAAGGCTGGTGCGTGCTAGGGAGGTAAAACTATTTTACAGGAAAGTGTCCCTCTGAATCGCACCTGCACAGGGTCTCCTGCTGTGGAAGTCTCACTAGAGTCTCCAGAGACCTGGTAACTCTTCACTGCACAGCTAGAGATTTCTCTTCGCGCATCCTGCTCCGATGACTGGGGTCAGCCTCCTTCCCAGGAGTGAGAATTGAAACAGAATCCCACATTCACTCTGGGAAATAAAAGATGTCTCCTAGGTCTGCAAAAGCCCGGGTTAACAGCACTATATTTTACATTAAAAACTTATTTATTTATTTAGTATTTTTTAGGACAGGGTCTACAGGGTCTCACTGTGTAGATTAGACTCATAGTGATCCTCCTGTTTACAGCCTTCCAAGTGCTGGGATTAGAGGCCCTTGTCACCATGCCCAGTCAGGCCAGGGTATCCAACTCCTGGCCCCTCTGTCTGCCTAAGCAGGCATTTTAATCTGCTCTATTAAAAATTTAGAGAATTTAATTTTTGAATTGATTTCCAATTAAAGTTAAAAATCAAACATTGGGCTGGGGAGAAATCATAAACATTAGCTTGGCGGTCTAAGTGCCTGTCTGGAAAGCACAAGAACCCGAGTTCGATCCCTGAAACCCTGGGTGTGCCTTGCTGGTCACCAAAACCTGATGTGGTTGTGCACGCCTGTAATCCCAGCACTGGGGAGGCTGAGACAGGAGGATCGCTATAAGTCTGAGCTGTGAGCTGCATAAAAAGACCTTGTAACAAATTAATCAATTAACTGGTTAATTAAAAAAAGCCATAAACATCAGTGACCAAAAATGAAGGTACTAAAAGTGCTCACACTAGATACAAGCACATAGGAGCTAAGATCAAGCCAACGTTGCACATAGCCTTGGGGTGTGAAGTGTCCCGTGTCTACTGTCATCTCATTAGAGAGAACTGTGAGTCTGTGTCTCGTGTCTGCTGCACTGAACCTCCAGATGTCAGCTTGCTGTCCGTCCCCACCACAAGTGCCCCTGCTCTGTGGCCTGACCCCAGGTTCTTCTTCCTTGCCCAGTAGGCAGATGGAAAGAGCCTTTCATCAGCACCATCCTACCATCCTGGGGATTGTTTGTTTGTTTGAAGTTCTGCTCCTGAATGTGATTTGTACCTGAATGTGAGCCAATGCACACTGGATGGCTGTACATCAGACTCCACCTTCTCACCAGTGAGTTCAGGCCATTCCATTCTGGAATTATCTGGTGCTGAGTGAATGCTTTAGATTTTTGGTGCTGTGAGAAAATCCAGAGGAAGTAAACTGAAAGGAAGAAAGATTTGCTTCACCCCTGGTGTCCCAGGCATCAGTGGGTGGCTGGCTGGGTCCACTGCTGTGGGCCTGTGGTGAGGTAGGAGTGGCAGAGTAGACCTGAGACGGGGAAGGGAGCTGCCTGACTGAGGGCACCAGCCCAAGGCAGAGGGAGGGAGTGCGTTCCGAGGGCTTCTTCCTCCTTTCCCTTCCCTTCCCTTCAGGCCCATCACATACTGGGTTGCCACCCACTTGTGGGGCAGGTCTTCCCCCTCACCTCCTTGCCCCAGATGTCACTGGTCTCTAGAGACAGTCTCATAGACACAGACAGAAGTATGCTCCACCAGTGTCCTGGGCACGTCTCAGTCCAACCAGGTGTCCATTTCAGGGTAACTGTCATGTGACCTACTACTCTTCCAGGGTTGATGTTTTTTTAGGGAACTGATAACTAACCTAGAGGCCTAGCCATTCCCTAGCTGAGTTTTACATGAAAATCTAAATGTGTTGCTCCCTGTCATGTGATAGCATTTTTTTAGCGAAACTGGCAGACCCAGATCTAAACAGAGCATTTCACCCTGGGTAACAATCTGAGGTTTTGCGTCTTTTCAGTGAGGTCACTGTACATCAGCTTCATTTTTACTGCCTCTGTTCCTGATACAGTAAACACATGTGCCTTTATAATCTGACATGACTCCATATGCTGACACACTGCCAAGAGGTTTGACTGAGTGCTTTTCAGTTGGCAAGGGAAGCGTAATAAAAAGAGGTTCACTGTGGAGGGTTATGCACGGAGGAGAGGAATTTCTGGGGGTGTGTGTGCATACAAGCTGAATCTATAAACTGCAGCAGAGCCCATATCCAGGGCTCTAAAAGTAGAACCAACTGATTTAGGTGGCTGTGTACTTGAGGCCAACCTGTGCGCTGCCGTGTTGGCAAAGCCTAACATATGGCCTTTTAATGAGAGATGCATTAATAATTACAGGTATTGGTAAGAGAGCAGCAGGATTGTCTGGGGCAGCTTTTACTGAAATAAAGAATTAGAGCTGGCTGCTCGAGCAGCATCTTTCTACCAAGCCCTTGAAGGGAAAGGGGGGTGCCGAGTGGTATCCACTTGAAAAATGGGTATGTGTATTGTGGTTCAATTTGGGGGTTCTGTAATTTGACAGTCAACATTTTACACCCAGTTTGTCATTTCATGCCATTTTGCATTTGAAAATGTACAAAATAAACTGGAGCAATATTTATTATCTTACTGTCCTTTAAGAGAAAAGACACGTAAGATGGTGCCTCAGTGCAATGAAAACTATATATTGTTTAAAGGCTCAAATAAAAGTGGTAGCATGGTTTCTGGGATATAGGACATCATCCTCGAAGGGATTGAAGTCAAGTACAAATTCCAACCGCCCTTTGTGAGACACGTCCCTTGGCCTGCCAGAGTCCTCCTCCCCTTCTAGAGAGGCTGCCGTCCCTCAGGGTCCTAGAATTCCTGTAGCAGCTCCGTTTGTCATGACCCTCCCCATTCCTTACCATGATTAATTGCTTAGGATGTAAGGGCCAGCTTTTCTATCACTGGGATGAAATCCTTGAACCTTGCCACCAAGTGAGGAAAGGTCTCTTTCAGCTCAGTTTCCAAGGTTTTAGTCCTTGGTCAGCTGGCTTGAGGGCCAGAATGTGATGGAGAAAGGCCTGGTGGAGCAAAGCTTCTCACTTCATGGCGGTCAGGGGAAGAGTGCCAGAGAGAACAGGGCTGGGGACCAGAGAGAGTTCTCATGTCCTGCTGCCATGATCCATGTAGCCCTACCCAGGAATAGGCTTTACTAATCCAGCTATCAAACTCATCAAGTTGACATTCAAGATTCATTATCATAGATAGGATTTTGTTAAAAAGTGAGCTAATCCAGTCACCGGACAGAGATCAATCAGATTATTTCTCTTAGGAGTTTTAAAAAAGTAGTGCAGAGACTTGAGAGGTTCAGGAATGATCATGAAATTGCAATTGATGTACAGAATGGCCTGGGGGCCACTTAAGGAACCATGCTGAGAAGGTGCAAGGTGTGCAAACCCAAGAAAGCGAGAGGTGGGGATGGGAAGAAGGAGATGAGGAAAGTATGGGGGTGGAGAGAGAGAGAGAGAGAGAAAGAGAGAGAGAGAGAAGCAGTAACCTACAGCCAGACTCTTCATGAGAATTCTCCATTTTACAACAGGATTCTGCATTTCTCCTTAGATGGCCATGATTGGAATTGATTTCAACACTCAAATCTGTCATACACAATTGTTCTTAGAAAAACCTCTTACAAAATCAAAAGACTAGAATGGCTTCAGTATTAGATGTAATAAAAATAGAGTATTCTAGTGTGAGAAATTTATTCCAAATGGAATATTATTAAAACTTTGAAATCGAGAATAAACAGGGACGTATCGGAATCAGATGGACTTCTTCAAGACCTAATGAGGATTATTTTCATTCAAATAAGTGATGGGTTTTACCAGCTCAAAAAGAGATACATGGAATTCTTTAATTGACTGTTTTGTAGCTCAGGACACAGATAACTTCATGTGAGGGCTGTGTATGATAGGTGATTGACTTAAATTGGGGAAATTTGAATAAATTTTTAGATTTTTAAGGGAGCCATGAAAATGAGTCTCCTTCTAATGAAAGCAGCCTCTTGATGACTGAATCTGATTCCATATCCAGAAATTCCCCTTATTCCATGGGTAGCAAATATAAATTCACCCCCATGGCCCTCAGATGTCTCCTTTCTGCCTATTCATAGTTCCAGTCATCTTCCTGAGAGGCTGGAGAATAGAAGCCACCTAAAAGATTGTGGAAAGTTCTCTTATATTGAGTTCATCAAAATCAGAACCAAGAGGTATATTTTCCAAATTACATGAGCTGTTTCAGCTTGGGGACTTACTTAGTGACAAATCTGCAGTGGAGCTCTTGCCCAGATTGGCAAGATAAGTTACTTAACTTCTCAATCACAGTACCTAGGTCAGTGTGTCCGAACACAGAAGGTTATGGGGAGCCTCACACTCAAGGCTCTGCACGGTGGTGGCCTTCTCTTTCCATCAACTTGGCAGCCTTCCTGTCTCAGAGAAACACTCACTGATTGTGTTGGACCTCTCCTCACTTTCTATGGACAACTCTTTTTTTCCTCCTTTCGATGATCTAAGTATCTCTACTCAAACTGCACTGAAAACACAAGCTATTTAGTTCCTTTTTGTAAGGAAAGTGTGACCCTTTGAAAAACATGTATTTTCCCACAATTTTTTTTTCAGAAAAGATGATGTTCTGAATATTTTTAAGGCCAAAAGAAAAAGGAGTGAAGCTTTTTTTTTTTTTTAACCTGAGTTGAACTTGAACTTTTTCTTACCTAATGGGATTTGTTTCTGTTTAGGAATGTAGAACTTTAATTTGGCACTTATATTCCCCATATTAAATAAAGTGTAGAAGGAAACAATGTTTTCCCAATCCAAAGGAGAGTAAAGCAATCGCAATGAAAGAAATACTTTTCTACAAAATGGTTAATCATAAAGTTCTGCATCCCTTTTTTGGTAAATTACTTCCTCAGTGAAAAGTAGCCAAAAAAATACACTGAGCCAAAAGTTTCATTTCTGAATGGAAAAGGAAAAAAATACAAGTCTTTCTCCAAAACAAAATAACACAGAAGATCAAATTATGATCTTTGTTAGATTGATGACTGAAGACATTTGACACACTGTTTTTCTCATGTTTTATGGGCTATGAGCAGATGCATGTCACATGACTAAGTAGTCTACTTTCTTTTTCCTTTTTTTAAAAATGTACTTGGTACAGGGTCTCACTATGCATCTCGGACTTATAGTGAGCCTCCCATTTTCAGGCTCACCAGAGGTGCGATTACAGGCGTGCACCACCATGCCCTGTGTCAGTGGGCGGCTCATGGCATGCAGGGGAGGGGCTGGTGTGGCATGTGGTGCTGGGGATCAAACCCTTGTCCCTGCTTTTGCCTAAGAAGGCTCTTCAGTCTGCTGAGCTAGCTCATGGACCCAATATAGTTCCTTTTAAGTAACTTGAAACGAAAGGATTAGTGTTACTTTTGATTTTCTATGTCCAAAAAACGAGTACTTGGCCAGGGCCATGGACTTGGGTTTGAACATGGACACTCGAAGCAGTCCCTCCATAGTACCTAGTGTTGGCAGTGTGTTGGAGAACAACATATTCTTCCTGAGAATGGTGGTCTAGGCCAGAAGCCAGTGTAGCCTACAGAAAGGCAAGTAGCTCAGAGGAAAAAAGCTTCCAGATGACAGCTAAATACTCTTTGAAATAATTCTTTCCTTCTATTACTCATTATTGAGGTATTCTGGAAAAGAAGATACTTTCCTGCTTGTTTTCAAGTTTTAAGAATAAGTATTCCTGTCTGTTCGTCTGGGTACCATGTCTGATTGCTCTTCCATCAAAAACTAATAGAACCCACTGAGGTTCAGGTCACTGTCGGGCAGTTTGTTCTGAATCACTTTGCGTCTTACAGAATAAAACCAACTTGCTTTCTTAGAAATACTCAAAGTTGCAATTCAATGTATAATTTTGTCTGGTGCTATCTGCTTTAGCCAAAAATTCTTCTAGCTTTCTTATTGCTAATGCCCTGGAGGTGGATTTTGCACACTTCCACTACTGATATCATTCCTCACAAGGTTTTTCTTTTTTAGTTTTTTGGCGGAACCAGGGATTGAGCTCAGGCCCTGAGCTATCTCCTCAGCCTCATGTTTTTGGTTTTTTTATCAGTCTTCTGATTGCTTTTAATTTATGATGCATCTTACAATTAAATTCCAAAAATCTTAATTTTGTGTCTCCTTTACATAATATTACAAAAGAATAGAAACCTTTGGGTAGAATAAGTCATAGGGAGACATGAAAAGAAAAAAATTATAATTAAAAACTATCATCAAAATGATGAAAATTGGGGTTGGTCAGATAGTTCAGCAGACTAACGCGCCTGCTTAGGCAGAGTGCAGTGGTTGGGGTTTGATCCCCAGTCTGCTGTGCCAGCTCTGTCCCCGGGGCGCATTCAGAATGAGATTGAGACTGGGCATGGTGGCACACAACTGTAATCCCAGTGCTTCCAAGGCTGAAAATAGGAGAATCACCAGGAGTCTTATCTATGTAATGAGACCCTGTAGACCTTATAGATTCTGTACTAAATATGCACACACACACACACACACACACACACACTCTCACACACACACACACACATACAAATAATGAAAATCAGTTAAACTATGTATACTAGTTTATCCCTTCACCTATAGGAAACTATATCAAATACTTTTTTAAAACTTCTATCAGAAGGGCCAGGGAGATAGCTCAGCAGACTAAGTGCCTGTTTAGGCAAGCACAAGGACCTGAGTTCGATTCCTGGTACCATGTGCCATGCCAGCCCCACCCCCAGGCACACTGAGCCAGCCCCTGAGAACTGGAATGGTGGCACATGCCTATAATCCCAGTGCTGGGGAGGCTGAAAACAGGAGGATCACTACAAGTCCAACCTGCATAGTGAGACCTTGTACCAAACACATTTTTAAAAAAATCCATCAGCCATGGCTAAAATTGGAAAAAATTCAAAAAGAGAAACAATTACATTTTTAACATCTGAATAAGAGGAAATATTAGCAAATATTCTTATTCCTCTGGATCAGCTGTCCTCAAACTAGAGCACCTCAAGGTCATAGGAAGGCCTTGTTAAAACTGACCACTTGCCCTATCCTTAGTTTCCAGTGTGTGAATTATGGGTTGGGATCTGGAACGTGCACACCCCACAAGGTACTGACATGCTTTGGGAACCACTGTTCTAAGAATTGGAGCAACCGGTTCTCAGTTTGGAGTGCGCCTCTGCACAAGCCCTTTGTCAGTTGACCTGGCCTGCTTCATGTGTGTTGTAATTCCCAGCTGGTTGCCCCATGGATGTGGAAAAGCCACTGAATCATTGAGTGGAATAACTTTTAACTCTTCCACAACTGTAGCCTGTCACAAGAAGAACTCAAGCATCATTATGTTACTTTTACCGGCACGTGTTCATCACTTCCTGTGACATCAGAGGTCTTTGTTGACAAGACTTGGTCTGTGTCTTCTGTCATGCTTCCTGGCTTGCTCAGCCTTTGGAAAGAAGGAAAGTGCTTGTGTTCTGAAGAGTCTGACCTGTGGTGCAGGTGTGAATTTATCACAAGGACTGGTTTATTTCCAGTTCTGACAGGGACCGACTGCATGCCAGCAGAGTTCAGGCCCCAAAGCTTCCCCCACTGTGAAGATGAGAATGGGAGGTTGTAGTCATACCTCCTGATTTCACCAGGACTGTCTAGTTTGTGCTTTTCCTGGCATCACTCTTGGTAGTGCCTTCCTTTACTTTCAGGAAAGACTCTGTTTAGAAAATAATCTTCGCACTCTCTCTAGCTCCAGGCAATAGACTTTGAGTATTTCCATTCTCATGGGCAATTCAACCCAACGTTCTATACCTAAAGTCATTAAATAATGCTTTACCTCACTGAAGTCTCCTGCTCCAGTTTTCACTTTAGCTAAATGACCTCTTATCCTCATGGTAGTATTGTGGTATCCTCCGGGCATCCTCCGGGCTGCAACAGCTGTTTGTACCACAGACTTGCTCAAATCTGCATGTTGTGAAGAGCTTCTGGCTCTAAGGTATGTGTTTGAGGAATGCAGGGAGATTGTCTGGGGATGTCACCCTGCCCCATTTCTGCGGAGCCTACAGAGCATTAGCATATTCACTGGGATGTCGGTGAGGCAAGGCTAAAGGTTTTTTTGTCCTTCAGTCTTAGATCTGCCAGGACAAAATGACTGGACTGAGAGAACACAACTCACCCCCTAAACAATCCCTCATGCACGTCCCAGTGAGATGCACTCTGTTAGGTCATAAATTTTTTTTCATTTTTTTCCCCCCATAGGCTCTTTACATTTACATCAAAGGCTACTATAAAATCTAGAATATGAGTTCCACAGTTAAATGTTTATTTATGTTTATAATTAGACAAATGATATTTTCATTATAGAATAATTGTTGAAATGTTTTCTTCATTTTGTATATTTACATCTAAATAAGAAAAGCAACAGAGATACAATGAGCTGAAGATAATTAGTAAAGAAATCTATAAGAATTTGGGATTATAACACTGAAAAACCTCTTTGGGACGTAACTGATTTTTGAAGACATGATAAACAATATTTTAAAAAAATTGAGTCTGGCCAGCTGCTCTGAAGAAACAAATTAAAATAGAACTTCTCTTCTTAACTAAAATATCAGTTCGCACCTTTCTCTAACCTTGAAATAAGAAACTGGTTCTCAAATAGCATCTGTAACCCAGAAAACAGAGTAAATAATAGAAGTATTGGAACACAAGGAGACAATAGCAACAAGCCGGATTTCACAACGTTTTCAGGAATATATGTTAAAAAATAACTAGCAAGGGGCCAAACACAATGCCTTCCGACCCTAAGCAGCACATCAACGGGTAGATGTAACAGTTCAATTTGGGGCTTCCCAGGTACTTCTTTTATAGAAGAATCTGTATAAGGAGGTTTCAGAAAGCACACTTAGCCTAACAGCTAAAAGAGGCATTAGGAATTTCGGGGAGGTGTTGCACCTTTGGATAATGTGTGAAATTATTTTCCACTTTAAAAATATCTTTGCTCCTTCTGCTGTGCTGAGGGTGCGGCTGAACCTCTGATGCTGTCCACAGGCGCTGGCCCGCTGGGGTGGGGAGAGATGAGGGCACTCTCAGGTCACTTCCACTCTATAATTAAGGGGCTGCTGTGCTGTGTGACTAGATGTCCCCCAAAGCCTCACACTGTCATGAGGGTGGGCTTTTCAGAGATGGCTCGTTCTAATTGATGATTGGTTCGTGTCCAATGCTGGGATCAAAGGAGTGAGCACTACACCTGCCCCAGGCAGGTAGCCTCATTCAGCACAAGGGCAGAGTCTTTTCTCTCACTTGTTGCTTTTGCTGTCATCTGCCACCAGGAACTATGGCCCATCTACCATGTGCCGCCATGCTTTGGAGCCAGCTGCTTACAAACTGTGAACTAAATAAACAGCAAATGAAATGAGCTTTTCATCCTTTAACTTTGGGTGCTGGGTATTTTGTGCTAGCAATGAGAAAAGTAACAACCACAAGGGGGTTGGCATCCTCATGTACTGCAGAAGTGGTTAAAACAGAGTGCTGCAGTACAGTAGTTGAGAGCTTGAACTAATTCACTGTGAATTTGGCTTCAGCCTCCTGGCTTTCTGGAGGCCTAACCTCAAAGTTGCTAACTTCTGGGAGACTCAGCTTTGGTAAGATGGAATTGTAGTGCCCCTTGGATAGGGCCAGATTGGGAATGCACCAAATAATTCTTGCAGAACACTACCACAATTCCTGGCATCTAGAAACTTCCAATCAATATTGGCTATTGCTTATTGAGCCCCTAAGGAAGACATAGGATATTTCTGAAACTTGTGGCCCAGAGACTCATTTTTTCACATCAGAGCAGACATCATTTTAGATCCAATAACAAAAATGTACATGTCTGTGTCAAAGACTCTAATTCCTGGCACATCGTAGAGACTCAGTAGAGTCTGCTGAATAAGTAGGCTTATTTGTTGAACACACATTAAATACTTCTGCCCATATCAGCTCATTTAGCCAATATTCAAGAACACCCATTGGCTCTCATACTCTCTTGAGAAACTCAACCCATGCAACTTAAATTGCTATTTCCTTCGAAGCTTTCTACTTTTCTATACCTTTGTGTGAGTCCTTCCTCTGAAGGAACTGTCCCTATAAGTTTCTCCTGGTAAAGTGTTTCTAACTCTTCAAAATTAATTGCCCCTTCCAATAGGTTTGTGGTCTCCTAGCATTATGCACTCGAAGCATGTCTTACATTACTTTCCTTTCAGGAACGTAGTTTGATATTTGTCTCAGTAGTAACTCCGAAAACCAGGAATTTCTCTTTCAAATTTTTGTGCCTCATCAACATCTTTTGTACATTTTTCTTAATTGAGGATGTATCTCCTGGTAAGACAAAATCAGACAGAGACTTGCAAATTTTCAAGAGGAGCATGCCATTGAACTCAGGAGAGACTGCCTGTACAGCCTGCTGGGGAAACACCCAAATTGCCTTGCAATCCATTGAGGATGCTTTCGTGATTAAAGGGATAAAAGGTTAGGACAGCAAAGGCACTGACCTCTGAGCATCTATGGGGAGGGCCTGGGGGCAAAGCTGAGCTGGAATCTCTTCTGAACGAATAAAAAAATAAAGCCTTTATCATGACTGGCCTATTCAGAATTGTCCTGCCTGCAGAATTGTTATTTCTGTGGTTGTGTTCTTCTTGCCTCATCTACTGAAATTTAACTACATGCCTCTGAACTGGGAACTGGGTGCATTGTGCATTTTTACTTTTTTTTTTTTTTTTTTTCCTCAGTACCAGGGATTGAACTCAGGACCTTGTGCTTGCCAGGCAAGCACTTATTCTTCTAAGCTATCTCCCCAGCCCCATTCTTACTTTTTTAATCCTCCCCAAAACCTCATGACATAGGTTGTATGAGGATTCCCGTTTTACAGTTGAAGGCCATGAGGCTCCGTCTTATGTAGCGCGAGTTCACAAAGCAGGTGGGATTGGACTCCAAATCTGCCTGATGTCAGAATTGTTCTTCGCTCATTGGCTGAGTTGTTTTTAAAGTTTATCCCAGGCACAGGCCACCACTGGTGAGGGTTCATTCACTCTAGTACAAAATGGACCTCATTTTGTTAGTTCCTTACTAGAGGGAATCAGGGAATGTCCGGTATGGAAAACATGTTAGCAAACATTTACACTCGTGGGAGGCCGGTTAAAGAGAGCTGAGGGTTAAGTGGCCACCTCTGTAGGCACAAAGGAGTGGGGCAGCATGTAGGGATGGGGTGCGCTCCAGGTTCTAGAGAAGAGTGAATACGGCTGAGATGCAGTCGCTTTACCGCAAGATATACTAATAGGTAATAGAAGGCAGATGCCTCTTGTTTTACTCTAATTGACTGTACCCATATCTAGGTGCCTAAAAGCCAAATGAGCCAGATCCCCAGGGCTCTCTGCCTGCTAAAGGCAAGAGCCCCTGGCTGCCCGCATGCTAAATGAGCTCTGTGTCTGTTGTATGTCATCCTCCTTCAGCCCTGGGTCAGGGAACAAAGCAGGAGGACTAGGTCCCTACCAGTGGCCCCCAGAACAGGGATCTGACTGGACTAGGCTTTTGTCCTACAAATGGGGCCCAAATGGGGACAAGTTGCAAGGCCAGTTTGCTACATGTGCCCATGATTTTAAGAGGGAAAACTAAAGCAGAGGGAGACAAAGTACACTTTTTTAGATTTCTGAATATGTGACAGAGGTGGCACCAGAGTCCCGTTCTCTCTACATTTTCCCAATGTTAATTCCTTATGAGGCAGGAGGACGCAGCTCTACAGATTAGCCTTGTGAACCTAAAGCTTTACAGGGACAGCAAATGTTGTAATTCCACTGAAAGATGTTTAAGGTTACAGTAGGTTTTTTCTTGCCAGATCTTCTTTTTAGATCTTCAGAGCTCAGCCTGAAAACCTGTGGAACTCTTCTTGCAGGGAAAAA
The DNA here is from genome assembly GCA_002564285.1 of Tympanoctomys barrerae. Classification (NCBI taxonomy): domain Eukaryota; kingdom Metazoa; phylum Chordata; class Mammalia; order Rodentia; family Octodontidae; genus Tympanoctomys; species Tympanoctomys barrerae. The sequence continues at coordinate 27,003 of NDGN011473144.1, forward strand.
AAAATTTTCTTTACTCTATGCATGACAACCTTAAATCTCTGAAGGTCAAAGCTTAGCTAGTAAAAATTCCTCTTAACAAATCAACTACCCAATAAATATATTCTGCTCATAAAAAAAAATCAACTACCCCAAACATCAAAACCAATTTCAAAGTTATTCAATTTTTAGGAGCTGTATTCAAAATCTTGGGTCCCAGGGACCCCCAACGCTGATGATGGAGATTGTTTGTTGCCCTCTGTGGAAAAATTTCTGTGCATAGAAGAACAACTTGGTCTTCAACAAATCAAACAATGCTCAGGGTCTCAGAACTGAAATTCAAACAGAATTATAGCTATGGATTATGATGAGACAGGCAGGGGAAATCGTCCCGTGTATCAACGCCTGTAATCCCAGTAACCTTTGAGGCTGAGACAGGAGGCTATCAAATTTCATCCTAGCCTGGAGAATTTAGCAAGTTAGTAAGACTCTGTCACAAAATTAAAAAATTAAAAAAGGTCAGAGATGCAGCTCAGCATCAATGCTGTGGTTTAAATCCCAAGTGCTAGAACAAGAAGGAGAAGGAGAAAGAGAGAGGGGAAGGGAGAGGGAGAAAAGGAAGAAGAAGGAGAGGAGGGAAAGGAGGGGAAGGAGAAGAGGAATAAGGAGGAGGAACAGTAGAGATTGAAGGAGGAAGAGCTAGTTGTTTGCCACAGCTTAGGAGATATGCTTCTCTACTCTTGGGAGCAGAGAAGGGGACAGACCAGTGTGCCTGAGGAGAACATTGAATTATTTTGTTGCCCTCACCCATCTTGTGGGTATATTTTAAAATATTTTCTTGCCAATTGTTTTGCTAAACACAGTCTTAGGAGAGATATGCTCAGGTATGATGTAATTGTTTCCAAACATAATTTTTTCTTTGAATTTTGAATTTTGTTCTATTTTTGTAGTTGTTTGGCTTCTTTTGTGAGTACCTTTTTTGTCCTACTATTCCAAGGTCATTTTCTTATTTGAGTACAGTTGAGAAAAAAATAATGCTTACCAAAGAAAAGCATAAAAATTTTAAGAATGTATAACTACTTTATATAACACATCATACCTTTGGGACTCATGAAGACTTACTCTTAATTTTATGAGATGTTCAAGTCAAACTGAAGTTAAGAAGAGCAAGTATTTGATTTAGTTTAAGATTCTCTTTCTTCTTTATTTACCATTTATATTGCCCATGTAGTCCAAGAATATAGTTTTTTGCAGGTAGCTGAAATCTCAGTATCATTTCTGAGTTCCTCCCCATCTGAGAGATCTGTAAAATGGACAATAGTTCTTTTTACATGTTTCTGAGGCTTTCTCATATTCTCCCAATACCTACTTCCTGCTGCAGGGTTTCTATTCCAAAGAATTTAAAGGACCTGTTTTAATTTCTTTTTACTGAGAGATGCCCTGAAGGACCCTTAAGGGGATGCAACGAAGAAAAGTTGCTACATTCCTTCATCTGTTTTAATATTTCCCACTTACAGAAGAAGAACTGACAGCGTTTTAGCACATTTGTAAGGAAAAGCTTCTTAAGAGAAAAGATGTTATCATCCTTTCCAAAGCAGTGGATATTTGACTGGTCATAATTTTTGTATTATGTAGCTACTTTACAACTACTTGTTGTGGAAAAAAGTGTCTGAGAGCTTATCAGGGATGCTTAAAGTAACCTTATCATTTTTCTCCCTACAAGGAAGATGGCATCTTTTTAGCTGCAAATTTCACAGTATTGGTGTTTCCCCTTGTGAATGCTGGTACTACACCCGTGAGTCTGTGGACATACCGATTTAGACTGCCGCCCTCCCTCCCTGAGCAGCTCCGTCCAGCATACCACCCAGAGGTGATGAGAATTTTACCGCCCCGATCCACAGGCCTTCAGCTTTCTCTCTTTCCCTTAGTTTCATCCCTTTACTCAGCAGCAGGAAGGCAGCAGGCGCTGTATTGCCAGCTGATTTCATTTTTGCTCTCAGATTGAAAAGAAAGAAGTGAAGATTAGAAGACAGCCCATAAAACATCACACATTTTACTAAACTAGAATTTTCTACTCTGAACACCGGGTGCATCTTCCAGCCACAGGATTTTCCTAATATTTCTGGATGAAATTGACTTAATCATATAAGAACATCTGAGCTTCTGTGACTCCAGGAACGGAGCAGAATGTCAGCACCCAGGGAAGTGCCACTGTACCTTTCCACAGGTCACTGCTCTCTTTTTCTCCCCCACATGCTATTTTTATAAATTTAAGTCATTTAGGTCAAGAATTAAGGCCATCCTTGTAGTAGTTAAAAGGAACCTAGAGAGACGTGCACTGTCTCCCTTACTCTGCTCACTGTTAAGAATGGTTTTTAGATTCAATGTGTGTGCTTGATGTGTTGGTGGGTCTTTTACCTTGAGCCAGGGGTTATTAGATAGCCAGAGAGTAGCAAAATGACAAGACACAATCACTTCCTCAGGGAGTAGATTAGATAAGTTTATTTATACAGCATTAAGATTAATGTAATAGGTTACCAATGGTCAATTATTTGCAGCCTACAAATCCACAATTTTACACATGCAACCGAGTAAGATGAGTTCTATTTGTGGTAAGGGGAGCACAAAAGTTAAAAATATTGAGTATAACCTGTGGAATATGGGAAGGCTTCATGGGGAATATATGATGTAAGGAAGACCTTGAAATATGGGTAGTACTCAATTCCCCTTCAACTCATCACCTGTTCTAGATTGCAGTAAGCCTGATCAAAGGGTTTGAGAGCAGGCAGTGAGTTACAGTGAGACAAGAACAAACAATCCAGAGTGATTGGGGCAAATTACTCATGGGCTCTCTTAGAAGTCAGATACAACTCAGACAATGATTGGTGTCCAAATTCATTCTTTCACTAGACAGCAGAGAACTATCAGAGACGGTGAAGAAAGGAGCAACTAATTCATTGCTGTGTCCCCACTAGTTTCGCAATCTACATTTGCTGCTACCCTTGTTTGTAGTCTCAAATGCAGAATTCACAACCACACAGGTAGAAAACAAGCCAAGAAAATGGAAGTGTTGCGTTTGGCCCCTATTATTTAAAATTTCTCATTGCATTAGGCTAACCTTCTCCAGCCCCTAAAAAGTAATAGAAAGTTTTGACAGTGTCTTTTACTAGCTACTGGAAACCGATTACCATTAACAAAGGAGTCTAGACTGAGAAGAAAAGAAGCTGAAAAAAAAAATGGCTTCATTGACAGCAAAGTTAAAAGAAAGCTTGGGACAAGTGTTGAAAATGTATATACCTGGGCTAGGGGTGTAGCTCAGTGGTACAGTGTATGCATAGAATGACAAGGTCCTGGCCCAATTCTAGCCCCAAAGGGAGATGAAAAAGAGAACCCATGTGCCGATCATCCACACAGGTTGAGTAAAGCCAAGGTCTAGGAGGCCCACTTCCTATCTTTTCTAGAACATAATCAGGCCCATGTGTTCATGTATGCTCTATGATTGTTTCTGCTCTGCATTGAAACAACAGAGTTAAGTACTTTAGATGCTGGCAGTGTAGCTAGTAAAGCCCCAAATATTTACAATTAGAGCCTTTCCAGAAATGTTTGCTAATCCCTGGAATGGAAAATAAAAGACAATGAGTTGATTTGATTAATCTGTATTTGCAACTTCTCTGACAGATGTTTGTACGAGAGAAATTTTCAACAATTAAACAGCGGAGCAAACCCAGCAATGTATGCCCATTGTCCTTTGGCCTCAGAGTCAGGCATTTGTGGAGAGCTGGGCACTGCAACACATTGGAGAGCTCTGGCTCACTGCTGTCCCACTCAGTGCCACCCCCCATGGTGCCCTGGGGCCAAGTTCTCCCATCCCCAGGAGAACCTGTGCATTGGGACATTTAGGTGGTGTACCCCAGTTTTCAAATATCAGTAGCTAATACAATGAGAAATTTTCAATAATAGGGGCAAAATGCCCCTAAACAAATTTAGGGCAAAAATGCCCCTAAACACATTTCTATTTGTGTGATTTGTTTTGTACCTGTGTGTTTGTGGATTCTGCATTTGGGACCACAAACGAGATACTGCTACGACAAGGGATGCGATATTAGGAGGAAGTGGGCTGTGTTAAAGGCAAGAGGGGCCGTGGGTGGAGGGTTCTTGCTGCATGTGTGAGAATGCAGCAGCCGTCACGGAGGTGACAGTGGCTTGCACATTTCTGTTGGCCAAGTTTGTGGTGAAGTTAAATGATTCCAATATAGACAGTTTTTATTACAGTACTATATTTATTGGATCAATTTCTTCTCTTTAACCTATTATATCTTTCTCTAAAATGCAAGAAGAAAAAGGAATCAGTTCTGTGTTTGGAATTTAGATGTGTTTTAAATAAGAAAAAGGAGATTCAAGGACTATGTGACCAAATATTTCCGTTAGTCTTCTTCAGATGCACGCGAGGAGATGTGTGAAGACAAACAGCGAAAAGAGATCTTTCAATGAGATATTAGTTTAAATAAATATCCAATAAGCTTTATACCTTTGATAATTGAACATGTACAATAAAACTTGTTGCTTTTTCAGCTAAACACTCCTAAGAATAAGATATTTAAGGGTCAGCTGGAAAGCTTAGTGGAGTAAGCGGCTGCTTTGCTAAGCACAGGGACCAGGGTCCATTCCCTGGTCCTGCACACTGCTCTGGCCCTACCCTGGTGACCCAAGTCCAGGTGTGGGGGCACACACCTGTAATCCCAGAACTGGGGAGGCTGAAAACAGGAGGTTCACTATGAGTCCAAGCTGTGTAGTGAGACCTTGCACCAAAAAA
>NDGN011473148.1:0-13284 GCA_002564285.1 Tympanoctomys barrerae
CTTTCTGTGTGCCTCACCTTCCCCAGATGGGACGTGGTCGTGAAAGCACTGACCTCACAGGACTGTCAAGGGGATGAAAAAAAAAAAGGTGAACAAAGCTCTCAGCATACTGTCTTCACATCCAATAAATGGTCTCAACAAGTGCTAATTACTAAGTAAGTTTTCCCAGCAGGCCTTGGAACCCTGGAAGGGGAGGTTACCAGGAGGTGTCAGTGCTGCCCACTAGCATTCGTGGGACAATGCAGGAGGACTGGGGTACTTAGAGTCCTGTGCTGCCCACGGACACCTGATTAGGGGCACCAGGGCCTCTGCAGCAGGGGGAAGAAATTATTCCACCGAAAGTGGAAGTCTCGCTGACTGGCTGGGTGCCACTTCCTCCCGCGCACTGCGCCACTGCCTCACCGCTGGAGTGCTCCACACGTTCTTGAATCAGCACTGAGAAATCCTGACCCAGAATCCTTTGCTCAAGGGGACTGCTGGGCTTGGTGCCCGGATCTTCTGAATACCTCACCCTTTTCATGCCTGAGAGCTGCTCTTGAGAGCTCAGAGTGACAATCAGATCTCAGGAGATAGAGCTGGGCAGGAATCTAAAATCTATGGCCACCTTCACGTGATAGATGGAAAACTGATCCAGAAGGGAAAAGCCTGGCCAGGGACACAGCTGGGCAGAGAAGGTCTCAGCGCCCATGCTTGCAGCTTCTAACTGGACCTGGGTCTAATGCTCTTGCTGCTGCGTTGGGGCTTCCCAAATGCCAGTTGCACAGAAGTCCTCGTAGAGGCGTGGGGAAAGAAGCAGGGAGTTCAGCTGCAGTTCCTAATTCATCGGTGGGGCAGGCACTGGCCTTTGAAGACCAAGACCAGGAATAGGGCGAGAGTCCTGCCACCCTGGTTCAGCAGCAGTTGGGGCTGAAGCAACCACAGTGGGAAACACAATATATTCACCCCAGAAATATTCACTTGACACCTCCCCAAGCATACAATGATTTATACCAAGTAAACAGAAAAGGAGGCAGATTTCATTAATCTTAATAAGCGGGCATTGCCTTGGGAGAAGAAGGAGTCAGTAAAAAAATTTCTAAAAAATTGTTGTGCATCTACTTGTAAGATTGCATTAAACATTAAACCAAGCACAGTCTATTTAAAGTGCTGCTTTTGGATCTCAACTTAAGTAGCACTGTTAAAACCTGTGGCATAGCAGTGTATCTTATTCAGAGTTTAATTAGATTTTGAAACTGGCTGCAAATACACAATTATGCAGTCCTGCCAGAATCTGGATGCCTTGTGAAATTAAGGAAGGACAAGAACCTTCTGTACTAGGGGCCTTGGAGAGCCCAGCAAAGATTGCGTCTAAGAGAATACCCTGGTTTTCATATTAATATTTTATAACCATAATGGCCAACATTTATGGCAAGCAATCGCATCTTCTCATCTGGCCTTTAAAACAGTCATAAAATGCTCTTTTTTTTTTTTTTAATTCTATGGGTTATATAACCAAGGAAGTTGGGTGGTCGAGGTTCGGGCCAAGCCATGGGCTCCAAAGCCCACCCTCTCAGCATCTCGAGGGTCTGAATTCCAAAAGACTTTACAATTCAATCCATTACCACCAGTTCACAAGTCATCCCAAGAAAGTCAACTCAGGGGCGGGAGGCCCTCTGGGGACTTGATTTGGTGTGGAATGGCTGCTAAGAAGTGAATGCCATTAGCTGACAGCCTGCCGGTAGAAAAAGGACATTTCTACAGTGTTTCTGAAGACAGAAATACAATTTGTTCCCATCAGTTTTGGAAATCCTCCCTTGTTTCTGTACATGTTCTTAAATGGGCCAACAGGGGCCTGGGTGTGAGTTACTGCTAAGGATGAGGAGGTGGGTCCACGAGCAGCATCTTCCCCCAGGAAACTGTAAATGAATCATACTTGTATAGGCCAATTACTGCAAAAACAGTTTTTTGTTTTTTGTTTTTATATTTGCCTGTCTGTCCCTGGGAGGGCCCAGGGTTAAATGTGGTTTGGTGCTGACACCGTAGAATGTTCAAGACAGCCTGGCAGACATCAGCATCTCCTAAACATAAGGGCTGTCGTACCTCTGACGCCGCCCAAGCCTGCGACACTTACCCGAAGGAAACCAGACAGGCAGACGGACATCCAGTTTGTGAGCAGCTTCTCAACCACAGACTCGGTGCGCCGCAGCATGAGCTTGGGCTGCATGTTGCTGGACTGCTCCATCAAGTCCCTGGTCAGCACCTCCAGGATGCTGGTCAGGTAGACCAGCTTGGTCTGCAGGGCAACGGTCAGGAAGGACGCAAATAGACACCTGTTTCCAGACAGAACCTCAGTGAGCCTCTGGCCGCAGAGCCGGCTGGACCCCTGGCGTGGGGGGTCCCCTGGACACGCCCCGGGCCACGAGGCCACAAGCAGGGTCCGTCCAGTCACTGTTCTATTTTTTTTTTTTAGTGCTAAAGTTTCTGACCGTTTTACCCTCGAGTCACAAAACCTCCCACCATGTTCAATGCCTCATTTGCAGCACTTCAACTGAAGTGGTAACAAGAAGTGGGTCTTTCCAAAAATTTCAGGGTGTTTTTAAAATTAAAAATAACACTTCTGCTTTTTTGATTAAGAATTTTTTTTTTCTTAAGTTTCTTTTTCTTTTTCCTTTTTAGGGTTTTGGAGGGGGCAGTTATGTGCAAGCGTCTCTTCAAAATAGTGTGTGTCAGGTAAAATGGAGATATTATGGCTGTGTAAACACACAATCAAATGCTCTGGAAAGCTGGGTCCCATGGCCGACACCCGTAATCCCAGCACACTGGGAGGCTGAGGCAGAGGGATCTCAAGGTTGAGCCTGGCCTGGTTAACTTAGCAACTTAATGAGACACTGTCTCAAAATTAGAAAAGAAAAAAGTAAAAACAGGGTTGGGGATATAGTTCAGTGCAAAGGCCCTGGGTTCAGGTCCCAGTACTGTGAAAGTAATTAATTATTAAAAATTAAAAAACAAGAAGTGACCAATACCTGTCCTTTACTGAGAAATTCTTCTGCTTCTCAAGGGTGTGAATGACAGTGACCAGGAAACTTTTATTACAGATGAGGGCATCCAAAGCTGTGAGGCTTTCACTCTTGTCATCAGCATCTCTGTTCTGAAAGAACAACCACACAGAAGCATATCCTATGACAATATAACGTCAGCTGAAGGCTAGAGACTATGTCCACAATGGGTTTTCCAACACAATATATTATTTTAACACTGAATTCATGATCCAAAAAACCCTCAATAAAAATTCAAAGCAATGATAATGGAGATGACAGGCACTGTGATAACACCATGCACATGGGCGGTTACAGGGCTGGCAGTGGGGGACTCAGAGACTTACGTGCATGTCCTCGGTAAAGATGTGTGTGAAACCACCTGACTGAAAGGAAGGAGACATTCTTGTCATTCATAACATCCAAAGGAAACAAACAGTGTATCTTTGTTACAGTACTCCAGTCTGACTTATTTAATTTAATTAATTTATTTATTTATTTTGATACTAGGGATTGAACTCAGGACCTTGTGCTTCCCAGGCAGGTATTTCCCAGGCAGAGATATGCCACTGACCTATCTCACAGTCTGTTTCTTTTCTTTTCTTTTTTTTTGATTTTAGGTAAGGGTCTTTAGGGTCTCACTACTAGATCAGACTTGAAGTGCTCCATCAGTTTACAGCCTCCCAAGAGCTGGGATTACAGGCATGCGCCACCACACCCAGTCTCAATTGCTATCTCAGTGTGGCCCAGGGGCAGGGCTGGCAGGGCAGGCTGGGGATCAAAACCAACCCCGGCCCTGCGCCTGCTTGCAGGCGCTTCAATCTGCTGAGCTATTTGGCCGGCCCTCTCAGTCTGTTTTAATAAAGGAGAAACACTATGTGCTAGTCAGAAGAGCCCCTGGGTGTGTGACCTCTGCACTTGCTTGATAAATATTCAGCTCCTAAGAAGCCCCACCAACCTAAAAGTACCCTAAGAATAAGTTCCCCCACACAACCCCACTCTGACAGATGACGACATCCTCCTGTACTTAGCAGAGTAGACTCCAAAGTCCAAGAAGTGCTGGTGGAAGGTTATGCAAATGTCAGACCACTCCTTAGCTCCAAAAGATAAACAATACATTACATTTCCAAGTTTGAACTATCTTAACCACATAGCAGCCACTGTCCCCATCCAGTGTCACCCAAGAAGTAGACAGAGTGGGTGAAAGGACTGAAAATGCAGCCGGACTACCTGGGGTCACAAGACATCAGCCAAGGTATTTAACCTCTCCATGCCTGATTTCTCTCATCTGTAAAATGGGTACATTGGATCACATCTCATAAACTCAGCGTGGACACAAATGACCAAGCAAATGCATGAAGGCCCTACATCAGCTCGTAGTAATCTTTCTATCCATAACTGAGCGCAAAGTAATTCAGTGCTGCGATCCCCCTGGCTTTGAAAAAATATTTTATATTATGCTTGTAGCTCCTAAGCATAAATTCATTTTTTTCTTTTTTTCTTTTCTTCACAGTGAAAGTAATGTTTATTAACACTGGCTCCTTATAAACAAAACATTTATATATAAAATCTATGCAATGCAAAAGATTCCTTTCTTCATCCCTACTCCAGATGCAGAGAGAGAGTGCTAATCCTAAATTCTTAAATATGAGTTTGTATAAAGTATTTACCATTTACCCAGGTGGGGTGATGTGAACCTAGAGTCCCAGCACTCAGGAGGCTGAGGTAGGAGGATTTTTATAAGTAAAAGCCAGCCTGGCTACATCGTGAGTTCAAGGCCAGCCTAGGCTACATAGTGATATGTTGTCTTGAAACAAAAAAAAGTATCACAAATTTTACTGGAAGTAATGATTAAATTTTTAAAACCACACTGAGTAACACTTTAAATAAATCAACTGAATAAACTGTTCGGTGTCTTTCTTTCTCTGGCATGAGCCTTTGGACCAGTATTACGTCTCACTAGAGTAAATTTCTTCTGCAGGGAATCGTTTGGCATCGTTTCAAATCTATTACCCTGAGCAGAAGACATCAAACTATTTTGGTCATGCTTTTTTCTGTAGAAAAAAGCAAAAGCAAAACAAAAACAAAACAAAACAAAACAAAAAAACAGAGCCTGGGTTTGCTTTTTATTTGGTCTCTCATATTCTTGTGCTGAATCATCTCCACATAAATGGGCAGATTAATCAGATTGATTCTCCACCTTAAGGAAGGTGTTGCTTCCCAGACTCTCTAGGCTTTCTTTCGTTCAAATTTCCTTCTTCTAAGAGGTTACTTCCTCTGTTTACCCTTATTGCTTTTCCTATTCTGAACAAATCCAAGACGTGTAAATACAATAAAAGTGAAGCTTTAGAAGCCAAAATCAACAGGCAGGGCACAGCACCGGGGAACTGGCGGGCGCTGGTCCCTGCAGTGAACCTGCGGATTCCTCTAGGTTTCGCAGCTCGCTCTCGGGTAGGTGCCCATCATTCAAGTCCTCCCTCCAACACCCAGGCTCCAGGCTGAGAGGATCTGGCTCCAGATCAATCAGCGCAGCCCTAATTAATATGATGCCCTATCTGCAGCCTGGAGCGCATTTCTGGTGGCAACGTCCCCTGTTCTGTCTCCTAATTAATATATGTCCAGATTTAACTTAGGTTTTCTTGATTGAGTTCAGACAAGCTGATACTTGGTTTTCCTGGATCCACTCATTTAATGACCCTTTCGGACTTCCATTTTTCTGGCCTTCCCTTTCACGATCGTACAAAAATCTGAGTTAAATTAGTTCATTTCCGTGTAACTATCACTCTTCTTCCCAAATAATGCAGCATTGGTTCTGGGATTGTGTTTTGTTTGGCTGAGGTTTCTTGGACCCTTGTACTCTTGCTGCTGTGTCTTGCTCCTGATTACTGGATTCAGAAGACAGAAAATTTTCTTTCTCAGGCTACCGATGACTCTATTCAGCACTCTAAGACAATCATTAACTGGAAATGCCCACATACTACTCAGCTGATGGCGAAATCGCCGTGATTTTCTTGCTATTAAATTTTTAATGGAGGCTCAGAGAGCTGGGAGATAAGAACTCAGGTTACCACCTTTGCTGAGGCCCTGTGGAGTTGCCCCAATAGGGGAAGTGACCCCCAGCTTCTGCGGGTGGGCTGCTGCCATGGAAATGGATGAGGCAGTGAACGGCCGATCCGGTGCCTGGTACTCTTGGAGGACAAGTTTAAAAAAAATACAAGTGCAAACAGTTGAAGTTTTATTTATAGCTTTCTTGATTTACAATGTGAAACATGGTCCCCAAAATATGGAGAGTGTTTTATAGAGCTATCCCAACCTCCAGGCACAGCACCGCATATCATGGTGTCCATGTCTAGAGTTATGGAGATGCTGGAAATTGCTTACTGCATGTGTCTGGGTTTTTGAACTCTAGGCATCCTGCCAAGTATAGCCGAAAAGCTTCTGGTAAGGTGAGACAAACTCTCCTCTGGCCTGCAGAGATTTCTGGCTTTGTTTCGAAGTCTAGATTTAAATATGGCCATGGGTGTTGATGTGTGCTAGAGTTGGGTCTCTCCGGTAGATACCAGTCCCAGTGAAAACTAAGTCGCAATGCGGTGGAGCTGAGGCATCAGGACATGTGAATGACGATATAGAAGAGGGTGGGTGAGGGCCCTGGTCAAAGGCTTGGCGGGGGCATAAATAAAAAAAGGCTCGGTGGTTGAGGAAGTGGCGGTGTCAGAACAGAGGAGACCAAAGGGCTAGACAGACTCCTCCTTGCAGCACTAAAGCAATAGTCCATCATCTCACACAACTATTTCTAATAAAGGAGGATGATCCAAAACGGATCAGCTAATGAAAAACTGCTGAAGGCCAGCCAGATAACTCAACAGACTAAAGCACCTGCTTAGGCAAAGCCCAGCGGTGGGGTTTGATCCTTGGCGTGCCGTGCCAGCCCCGCCCACAGGGCACACTGAGACAGCGATTGAGACTAGGCATGGTGGTGTGCACCTGTAATCCCAGCCCTTGGGAGGCTGAAAACAGGAGAATCACTACGAGTCCGATCTGTGTAGTGGGACCCTGTAGACCCCGTAGGCCCTGTCTTAAACACATTTTAAAAAAAGAGAAAGAAAACCTGCCGAAGAGAACCATAAAAACTCTACATTGCTAAAAGTGCCTGCTTGCAACTCAAAAGACATACACATTGGCTTCTTCCCTTTTGCCTGGTAGTGCTTTTCACTTCCAATTGAGAAGTAATGGTGACTAATCTAGTAGCTGCAATGGAAGTCAGGCAGATAAACACAACAGATTGGCCAGCCCACAATTTATTGATTTTTAAATGAATTAGTTCACTTCCCAACTGCAAATTCAGTTTTAAACTGGTAGTAAAATAAAGCAAAAATCATCACTCTGAACTTCCCTCTTAGGTTTTTTTTTTTTTTTTTTTTTTTTTACGGGACAGAGTAATCGCCAGTGACCCATCACTGTTTTATACCCTAATCAATGCAATTAATAGTCATCTTTCTCCCTGCTCTGCTTAAATTTAAGCCAGTATGTTGAACCTAGTGTATTAACCACAGCTGCCTTGGAAGAAAATACCTTCATTATTATTCAAGACTCAACCTTAGGAATATGATCAATGCTCTGTTACCTCAGGGAAGAAAGTTCTCAGAGCAAAATGTTTGTAGTCAAGGAAGGGAACAGTTCCAAAACTATCAACCACATCCAATTTATCCATCTGCAGCTCAGCAAAGCCTGCAAAACAGAATCCCAAGAGCAGTATTTTGACTCCACAAACAATGGATAAGATCTTCTGCTGTTTTGTCTAACATGGAGTATGACCTTGGTTTTCATTAAAGAAGAAACAATAGATAATTACTTGGTTGGCTGCAGAAAAGCGCTGAAATAAAACACAAAGCCAGGCCCCGGCCCTGCTGTTCAATTGCCTTCTATTTTACAAACACTTCTCATTACCATAGACATCTCCATGTAAGAGCAAAAATTAAAATACAAGTAAAATAGCCTTGTTTATCTACAAATACAGTTCCGGAGCCTACCGTCACGTATCTCCTTCCGGAGCTCACTTTCCAGGAGTTCCAGCTGTTGACTCTGCTTGCGGCTCAGCTCCTTTGATTTTTGCCTGGTCACCCCCACAGCCGCTAGGGAGACAGAGATGCTGTGTCAGATCAATGCGTTAACTTACAAAACAAAAACAAGGAAAAGAAACAGAGGTAGAGAGATGGAAAGAGAGATCAAGAGAGAATGCAACAGAAAATAGCATCTAAACTGGGGGCATTGGTGGATGCCTGTCATCTCAGCTACTTGGGAGGCTAGGGCCGGAAAATTGATTGTCTGAGGCCAGTCTGGGCCAAGCAGTAAGACCCTGATTCCAAATAAAAAGTAAAGAAGGCTGAGGTTGTAGCTCAGTGGTAGAGTACCCTTGGGTTCAATCCTCAGTACTGCAAGGGGCAAAGGAAAGAAGGAGGGAGGGAGGGAGGGAGGGAAGGAGAAGGGAGGGAGAGAGGAGGAGAGGAGGGGGAAAGGAGAAAAAGAAAGAAGGAAACAGCCCTGAAGAGCCAGACTTTATCAAAGGAAATTTTCCCAACGAGGGTCATTCTAAAGAAGAGGATGCTAAAATGCAACAGGAAAAAGAAAACCCTACTCATGTTAAAGTGAAAATTAAATCAAATAACCTTCACTTGTAACCAAAGATCCCAGCTGGTTGAAAAGTAATGCAACAAGCCAAGTTTCCTCCCCATAGCCACGGGCCACTTATATTGGTTCGTTCTTTTTTCAGTGTTTGTAAACATCCCTGGAGAAATAAAGTCATGCACTGAGTGCAGAGAGAGACCACAGATCCACAGCTGGTGGCTTCGGCCAGACTCACACAGCTCTAGTGGGGTGACATCAAGCCCAAGGAACGCCCAGTCTGGATGTCGCTTCTTTCTCCGCTTCATCTAGCCACTAACCGTGCTGCCTGCCGAGCTGAGTGGGATGGAGCTGGTGCTTGGGCTCACAGCTCGGCTTTGGGTGACCTGGGCTTTATTCCATACATCCCCAAGCCTGGCCATTTGTCTGTAAAACAGCTTGCCTCCCTGTGATGTTAAGAGGATGGCAAGGAGTAACCTCCAGGAAGCATTCAGAACATAATCTTTAAAAGGAATGGCTACTCAATAACTGTCAATTATCATTATCATCTTATCTTAGCAAGATTCTCCTCTTGGAAAATAAATTATGTAATCAAAGGGCTCTCCTGACAGCAGATGTGACAGGCCGTAGAAGGAATCAAATTTCAGCTCTTTTCAGACTCCGCCATGGAGGCAGCAGGCCTAACCACGATGTCCACCGTGCACCTCTGAGGAGGCCCTGGGCAGCCATTCCCGACCTTGCTTGGTCGTGGAAAGCCTTTCCCCAGGAGCATGGCCTGGGAGCAGGGTCCCTCAGGCTGCACTGTGAGCAACAACCACAGGAGGCTTCGGGCAGGAGGCCTCCGGGATGCTCTGTAGGTGGCAGGCTCAGGCCGGGTGTGCAGTACGTGTTGACTGCTAGCATGACTGGCCGACTGACTTCCTTGTGCTTCTGGGCCTCTTGCCCCCCTGGAATGTATAAGGAGAGGACAAGAGCTTCATAGAGCTTTGCAGCACAAACAAAGCCACGTGTCACACTTAGCCCGCTGCACGTTGAAGACCAGGAACAGTCTCCACAAAGGAAGTCCAGGAAGAGGACTGACGTGTCACACATGTACAGGTCAGAGGTTTCTAGAAAGTCACCAACTGAACACAACACTTCAGCAAAGATGGTGCGTTTGAGTGGGGTATGGTGGTGTACACCTGCAATCTTAGCACTTGGGATGCTGAGGCAGGAGGATTCTCATAGGTTCAAGGTCAGCCTGAACTGCAGAGTGAGACCCTGTCTCAACAAACCCAAACAAACAACAACAAAACAAAGTTGATATACACGAGGCAGCTCGACAGCAGCAGACTCAAAACACATTTGGCATTTGGACTACAACAGTAAGTAACCTTCACTGATGCTAACACAGGCCAAGAGGTAATGAAAGTATCAGCCCAGTTTTAGATTCTGAACACTTGACAGGGGTAAGCACTTGGGAAGAACATTTTTTTTTTTTAATGATTGAAATAAGAACAGGGTAAAATCAGCCCCCTGAAAAGTAAACACATTCTATTAGGTCAGTTAGTCATACCCATGAACCTTTTGTTCTCCAGATTGGGAAAGGAACTTATCCTAGCTTCTCCTGACCCAGAGATTCCTGAAGTTATCAGCAACATAACAGGTGCTCAATACAAACACGGATGAAGAGATGAATGAATGAATGAGAGGATGAAGAGATAGAAGAAAACATTAACTTCTGCCTGTCCTAGACTAAAAGATTAGAAAGGCAACACTTGTGCTGCTCCACAGATATGAGGTGCTACATTAGTTGGGGAAGAAGACCTCTTTTCCAAAGAAGAAGAGTGTTATGATTTCTATCCAAATGTCCCCAAAATGTTCATGCGCTCATAAATGGGACTTCATGGATCAGTCCATCGATGAGTTCATAGCTAACTGATATCAAGAGGGCAAGCCTTGCATTTACATTCCCAATCCCCTGCCCAAGTCACTGTCCCCAAGATGCAAAAGAGGTGACAAACTGAGTAGGACATCTGAGCTCAGGCCTATCCTCAGGGTGCAGGACTCTATGTCCTTGGGCAAATCACCATGACTCAAGTTTCCCAACATTCCAGTCAAGATATTCTGGACTAGGCCTCAGAGAGTTCACGGTTTTTAAAAAGTAAATCACATTGTTCATCAACTTATTCAAAGTTGAAAACAATGGTGTCTGGCCCAACCAAACACGCAAGCATGCCAGGTCCAGCCAGGGCACCCGCATGGGACCACTGTGCTCAGAGGGCCTCGGAACACTGTAGCAAGTAGCATGATTCACACTTCTAAAGACTTGTTCTGCCAGGGAAAGCAAGGGGTTGGGCGGGGTGGCAGGTGTGTTCGGTGAGCTGAAGAGGCAGCGTGAGGTGACCAAGCTCTGGCCAGGGATCTGCAGTCCCTGAGGAGTGCTGAGGGAATTGTGTTACAGGGCATTTTCCTCACCACAGTTCAAATGACTAGAGAAGCAAAGCGGATTCTTTTATTATTGTTATTATTATTATTACTTAAAATATATTTGGTTGTTACAGGGTCTCGCTACACTATGAGCTCAGACTCATAGTGATCCTCCTGTTTTCAGCCTCCCCAGCAATGGGATTACAGGCGTACAGCACTACACCTGGACTCTGACCAGCTCAGCCTGCCTGGGGGTGGGGCTGGCGCAGCATGTGGTGCTGGAGATCAAACCGTGGTCCCTGCACTGGCCTAAGCTTGCCCAAGCAGGCGATCTAGTCCATGGAGCTGTCTCGCAGGCCCCCAGTGAAGTGGATTTTATTTCTCAGACACCAAGATTCTATCTTTGTAACCCAGGCTTTCATTAATGAAACATCCTTTAAAAAAAATCTTCAGCAAGCCCCCAGCACGCTCCTGTTATTCCCTTCCCAAAGTTTTGATTTGGGTTTTCACCCATTAATACTTAATTGAAGCAAACAGCCCCTGAAAGCTGAAAGTCTGCCTGCCTGACAAGAAGCCCCAGGGAATGGCTTCTCTGACAAAATTAAACAGGGCACTTACCAAAAATGACAATCACGAGCAAGACAGGAAGCACAATCAGGAAGTACCAGTTGGACGGAACTGACTCTTGCTCTACGTAGAGCTCCAGGTTTCCCAGCTTCACCTAATGGGACAAAAAACATCACTAAACCCAAGAGAGCTGAGCATCACATTTATGTCCCCAATCTTCTGCCCAAGTCACTGTCCCCAAGAGGCAAGAGGTGAACACCTGAGCTCAGGCCCATCCTCGGGGTGCAGGACTCTGTGTTCTTGGGCAAATCATTCCCTGTGCCTCAGTCTCCCGACAGTCCAGTTGAGGTATTCTGGACTAGACCCGTGGATTTTAAATGTCAGCCCTCTTTGGCCTGGGGGCTTTAAGTTGCAGGCGTGGACCACTGGGGAAGCAGAAGGCCCCTCCCTACCTTTTATCCAAGAGCTCACACCCATGTTTTCATGGCAGGCTGGTTTGAATAAAGCTTATTATGGTGGAAACCAGTTAGGTCATGCTGACCCATGATTCCCCTGGGTCTTTTTTCAGTTTTGTCATTTTGGGGGGGGGGCAATAAAAATTTCGTAAAACTTGAAAAAAGAAAAACTCTGCAGTCAGCCTCTTTTTCCACGGTCACACTCCAGCATGAAGGTGCATCTGTGTCCTCCAAGCCACGCTGTCTGGTGGAGGCATCAAGCGGCGTGGCTGGGTGTACCTGACAATGCCAGTCCTGGTGTCCCCTGCAGCCCTCACGAGAGGCTGGATCCTGAGTCACTAACCACCAGCCTCTCACTCCTTGTAGGGGCAGGATGTGGGTGGCAACATAGGACTCAGTGTGTTGTGTCTTTTCAGCAAGTCGGCTCATGGGAGTGCTCCTCAAGCTCCCCAGGGGCTCCCCTGAGCTCCAAGGCCAAGGCCAAGCTGCAGCCCCCAGGATGCTAACATCTCGCACTGAGCCCCTGAGGAAGCTCCTGCCTGCGCCCTCCACCCAGCCTCCAAGGCTCTTTTAGTGCGACACAAACAGCTACACAGAAGGTGGGTGCCTCGGCCCCTTCACAGCCCGCAGTTCCTCAACCCAGGACTCCCTAGAGCAGCTGGCCACGGCTCCTTCTCACCTCCCTGACCAGCACATAAATGTCCCCTCTGCAGGCAGGACTTCCTTGTCCACCCTACTGGCCACCCTGGCCTGCCCCTAATCCTCTTGACCCTGCTGCTTCTTTCTCTGTAACCACTGAACGCCCCACCACATTTTAAAATTTAGCTTCTTTTCTTCATGCCCCCATGGACAAGCCTTGTAAAGGCAGACGTGTGTGCCCGTCTCTCCTCTGGGGTGTTCCCAGCCTAGAGCAAGCACCCAGGAACCGCGTCCTGGACAATGGAGAGGGCCAACACTGGCTCCGCTCTGCTGCTACGGAAGGTGGTGACCCGGGCACTTAGTTGTTATGACTGATTTTATAATAATCAATACCTTGTACCGTACAAGAAGCAAAGGGAGGCCTAGCGAAATCTAGTGACATACCTAAGGCCACACAGCTACATACATGTGGCAGCACACCGTATTTGTTTTTGCCTTTCAATCTGATGTTCTTTAGTTGTTGCTCTTTATCCAATTATTTACGACTGTGGATCATAAGGCTTTTTTTTTTTTTTTTT
>NDGN011473156.1:0-11692 GCA_002564285.1 Tympanoctomys barrerae
CGTCCTCATACACAGGGGTTAGCAAGGGCTCCATAGATAATCACGTCACTTCTTCCCCCTCATGCATCTGGCTGTAATGGTGGAGGCATATTCCTTTATCATGTCCACAGTACCTCTGTGCTCCCTTTTTGTTCTTTCACGGGGGTGGGGGACAATCTTTTATAAAAATTCCCCCTGTTGATGGCTCACACAGGAACCTCACACAGGAGAGGTCATGAGCATAAGGAGACCTACACAGCCCCAATTAGAAAGCAGCGCATTCCAAACAGAAAAATAAAGCTTCCTCTCGCGGAGTTTGCATTCCAGTTTGGAGAAGTTAGGCTGAAAGATATGGAAGGAGTTTGAATAATACGAAGCAGGCAGTGCCATGTGCCAAATCAGTCAGAAAGTTCAAAGCAGTGAGGAAAGAGGTCAGGGAGCAGCAGAATTTCATGGAAAAGCAGAGCGGTCGCGGGCAGAGTTGCTGAAACAGCAAGCTGGGACCGCAGCAGTTTTCACCAGCTTTTGGCTGAAGTAGAGCTTTCAGAGCCAGAAGAGCAGAGCGCAAGGGTTGTAAGATTCTCATTTTCCACAGAGCCCCAAGGGCGCCAGAACCCGTGGTGACTATTTCATAGCCATTATTGTGACTTCTATAATTATCATTCTCCTTGACGGCCCATCAACGAATTTGCAAATACCCAGTCTATACTTACTTAATATTTATCCATGTTTCTTCTGGTCCTGATGGGAAATTTGGGGGAAATGCTCAAGGCTTAAGCCAATTAACTGGGCATTTGGAAAATCTGTTAAGATAAGTATGAGTGGTCCTGGATAAGAAATTGTGAAGGTGTAAGCTATTCCCTGCTGTCTACTGCAGGTGGGAGCTACACTGGCTCGACGCAAGGCCAAAGGATAGAGAAAAATAATATGATGATGTCACTTCAATTCTTTGTTAAATATTTATTGAGCAAATTTCCTGGTAGAAAGCCAGTGCTGATTGGCATTATGTGGCATTAAAACTTGATAGGAAATTATTGTCTTTGAACGCCAAATGGCATCTAAGTGACTTGAATTTATTAGGTTAATCTCATAATATTGTGTTGTGGGGACCAATTCTGTATTACTGTGAAAATGACCCCAGGCTAGGAAAAATGATGTGCACATTTTTAATATTTCCTAATTAACTAATTACTTGCATAACATTGTGAAATAAACATAAGAGTTTACAATATTGAGCATTTTGTTCATCTAATTCCCGTAACACTGAGAGAGTTGTTAGTACTACAATGCAAATAAAAGGTAGTAGAGGTTAAAAAGCCAAGATCTGGAGAAGTTCTTGTAAGATACTTACTTCATTATACACCAGCAATGACTTTCACTTGCCTAATATTTGTACATGTATACATATAATGTTCCTTTTTAAAAGAAAAAAAATAAATGGACATTACTGTGGTCTTAAGTCTAGGGTATTGTGCTAGGAATCTGATGAATCTGCTGATACTAGGATACAATAGTTATTACGAAAGTAGGTAGCAGCAAGGTCTAGTGAGAAGAACTGCCAGAACCCAGATAATTAGGGCAAATATAAGTTACAATCTAAGCTTCCTTAGCTATGAAAACCTCTAGTACATGGAAAGAATATTTAAAACAGTAAAAAAAAGTTATTAAGTAAAAATAATTTTAAAATTTGTACCTAACCAAATCTACATGAACTTTGAGAACACCTAAAATGAAGAAGTAATACCAAAAGCTTCACAGAGAAGGATGAGGAGGTAGTTGGGCAGCATAAGCACCTCCCTGGCAAGTTCAAGGTCTTGAGTTCAATCCCCAGTACTAAATGCTGTGCAGGTCTCTGAAACTGGGCATGGTGGCCCATGCCTGGAATCCCAGCACTAGGGAGGCTGAGGCAAGAGGGTCACTATGAATCAGAACCACATAGTGAGACCCTGCATCATGCAAATAAAAATTTTAAAAAATTAAAATAGAAAATAAATAAGCTTTACAGAGAGCTACAGCATCAGCACTAATTAAATGAAGTTAGCAAGGTTAATAGATCAGTATGTAAAAATCAATTGGATGTATAGTCAAATTATACATAATTAGAAAATGAAGTGTAAGAATCAACCTTTCTGCACAAAAAATTATAAAATAGTGAGAAAATTTACACATGATTTTAAATAATGGAAGCATAAGCAATAGTAATTCTTAGGGCTGATGTATTTAACACTGTAATGATATCAGTTTTGCCCAAATTAAATATTTAATTTAACCTAAACAACAACAACAACAAAAAATCTTAGTAGAGGTGTATTTGTGTCCATGTATGAATGTGTGTTTGAAAGTGATTAAAGTGTTTATAAAACTTAGTAAAAGTGAAAATGGCTAATCAAATGAATCAAAGAAATGATGAAATAGTGTTAAACATTAGCTGCTTCTTTCAAAAGACCAGCAGAAAGCGTCAATACAATCATCCAATTATCCTGCACATATATCTGTTCACCTCCTTTCTTTTATTCTTTTCCTCATCCCAGTTTTTCATTCCCATTGAACAAATTTCTTTTTAATTTCTGATAACTTTTTTGTCATTGTTCTGCTTTGTTTTTTTTTCCTTAAACCAATTTCTCATGTTTATCGCTGGTAACCTAAACAACTAATCTGAAGATAATATCATGCAGTACAGCAAACTTTGTTGAATTCTCATTAATTTGCTTAGTGAAATGTTGTGGCATTTCTAATGCTATTGTTTTATATTGCCATTTTGTATTCTTTAAATAACAAAAAAAATTAAATAAAACATTGACTGACCTAAAAAAAGAAAAGAAATGATGAAAGAGAATAAAATTAGAATATTTATACTATAATTGTCAGGTTGTATTATAAAGTTACGGTGAGTAAGATGTATGGCAGTGGGTGAAGAATTGGCCAGTGAAATGGAGGAGCTTAGGAGTAGGTCTGTACATCTGTGGGCACTTTATTTGTGTCACAAGTGTTACTGCAGTGAGAAGAGGGAATGATATTATTTTCAGTCAGTGTTTCTGGCAATTATCTACCCATGTGTTGAAGAACAACTTAGACTTCTCCTAAAATTATCCGTTAAAATTAATTCCAGACAGGTTTTTATTTACACAAGAAAGGAAAAACAGTCAAGTTTAAAGGATGTTATGAAAGATACTTTCATGGCCTTTTACTTAGCAAAAGTTTCTTACACAAGCACAAACATTCCAGTAAGAGAGAGAAGAAGAATAGATTGAACTGGGATGCTTCTCTTTGTACGAAGATGTTATTGAGACTATAAGGAGGTAGGCTACAAGATAAGAGAAGATATCTGCAGATATTTACTTGTCAAAGGGCACTTCTAGAGTATATTTTTTTCTATTCTAGATATTTAAAGAACTTCTACAAATCTATGGGAAAAAAGACATTTACCCCAAAAAATGGCCAAAAGATTGAAGAAAGCACTTCAAAAACATCTTTTTAATACCTAAATAGACAATAACCATAAAAAGTAATAGCATCATTCATTGGCATGAAAAGTAAAACCATAACTAAACACTTTTATAGTCACTAAAAAGGTATAGTAAAAAAAACACTGGGAACCCTATATACTTAGAAGGATATTGAACACTTTAATCTTTCCTGCACTACTGAAAATCTCTCCAATTCATACAAGAATTTCATCAACAACCAAATCTGATCATACCATTACTTTGTGACTCAACAATTCCACTTCTAAATGTATAAGTAACAGAAACTTATACACTCATGTGTTAAAACACATACATAGATGTCCCTAGAAAAATTACCTTAAGAATCTTAATCAATAAATCCCTGGTTAACAGAAAAATGCAACCAATCAGGGAGCACTTATACATGGGAGAATAGATAAATAAGTTATAACATAATTATTTAGTAGGCAACTATACAATAAGAAGATTGGATGGCTACCATATCATGCAACGACATGGATAATTCTTACAGACTTAATGCTCAGCAGAGAAGCTAGACCTTCAAAAGGATGTACTGTATATTTTGTTTGCAGAAAGCTCACAAGTAGGCAGAGCTTAATGATTATATGACTATTCATAACTGTGTTTGCCTTTGGAGAGAATGTTTAGTGAGTATGAAGAGAGGCATAAGGGATGCTATTAACCTCATTACTCATATGCAGACTTATTCCATACTCATGCTCATTTTGAGAAATCCCAAAGAGGTATAATTTAATTCTTCTGTAGTTTGTTCTGTGTGCATCTCTGATATTAATTTTACCTTGTAAAGTTACAGTAGATGAGCTGAAAATAACTATCAAGTGAAGGATGAAAAGCTGAAGAATACTGTGCTAAGTTCCTCCGCTTTATATAAGCTTGTTTCTAGGTTTATCTTAGCGATCATGAGTCAAGCAGGAGGATTAAAATCGTATTGTGTGAAATGTTGGTG
The DNA here is from genome assembly GCA_002564285.1 of Tympanoctomys barrerae. NCBI lineage: Eukaryota > Metazoa > Chordata > Mammalia > Rodentia > Octodontidae > Tympanoctomys > Tympanoctomys barrerae. The sequence continues at coordinate 4,414 of NDGN011473156.1, forward strand.
ATCACCAGGAGGCCCTAAAAGTGGCATTTTTAAAAGATGACATTTGAGAAGTAAATGAAAGTGGAGATGCGGAATTCATAAACTTTCTAAACCACTTCTTAGGAGTCTAAAACTTTTAAAAGACAGGATGAAGAAACAAAATTTTCATTTTAGTTTGATAAATATTTATTGCACACTTAGACTATGCCAGTCATGCTATAGACTTGGGAAACAAAGTTGAACAAAATGGGATTGTTAGTTTTGCATGATGGTAGACATAGGTCTAGTTTTAGTCTTCAGCATGGGGAAAGCCAGTTTTACCAGCACCATTTATTAAAAGATCTATCTTGATTCCAGTAAACATGTTTGGTCCCTTTGTCAAAGATAAGGTGGCTGAATATCTTTGAAGATTTTTCTGCATCTCTAATAAGTTTTACTGATCCTCAGCAGGTTTTTTGTTTGTTTGATTGTTTATTTTACCAGTCTCAAGCTGTTTTTGTTTTTGTTTCTGGTTTTACCACAGCAGTTTTGTAGTACACTTTCAAGTCAGGTATTGCAATGCTCCATACCTTGCCTTTGTTGCTTAGAACTGTTTTTGCTTTTCTAAGTCTCTTCTGCTTCCAAATCAATTTTAGCATTGTTTTCTCTAATTCTGTGAAATATGCTCTTTGTTATTTGTATGCCATTTATTTTTAAGTACTGACTTTGTATCCAGCAACATGACTCGATTTGGTTATTAAATCTAGAAGTCTTGTGGTAGAGTTTTTGGAATCTGAGTGTCATGCCATTAGCAAAGAATGATAATGTAACTTCTCTTCTTATATTTATTCCTTTTATTTCTGTCTCTTGTCTTATTGCTCTGGCTAATGTTTCCAAAACTGTACTGATTAGGAGCAATGATATTGGACATCATTGTCTTGTTCCTAATTTTAGAGTTAAAGCTTTTTGTGGTTTTTGACCATTTCGGATGATGATGGCTGTTGGTTTGCCATAGACAGCGTTTATCAGATTGAGATAAAGACCATCTATTCCAATTTTCTGTAGGGATTTTATCATGAGTAGGTGTTGATATTTGTCAAATGCTTTTTCTGCATCTGCTACGATGATCATGTGGTTTTTGTCCTTGGTTCTATTGATATGGCATATTACATTTATTGATTTTCATATGCTGCAATATCCCTTCATCCCTGGAATGAATCCTGCTGGTCATGATGTATAATCTTCTTGATGATTTGCTGTTTTCAGTTTGCCAGTATCTTATTGAGAATTTTTTTATATCTATGTTCATTAGGGAGATGAGCCTCTAGTTCTCTTTTTGATTGGATCTCACTCTCATTTAAGTATCAAGATAATGCTTGCTTCCAGGATTGACTTAGGGAGTATTACTTCCCTTTTAATTTTGTTAGAGTTTCAGAAGTAGTGGCATTAGATCTTCTCCAAATTTCTTGTAAATTTCAGGAGTGAATCCATCAGGACCTGGGGTCTTCTGTTGGAAAATTTTATTTTTTTATTGTACTTTTCAACTTTTACTTACTCTTACACTAGCAAGACAATATGATGTTTTAACATTCAGGTCTGATTTATTTCACTTATAAGTATGGTCCCTAGTTGCATCTATTTACCTATAAAGCCTTTTATTTCATTGATTGATATTGGATTACTCAGATTTTTGTATCTTCTTGATTCGGTTTTGACAATTAATGTGTATCTTGGAATCTGTACATTTCTTCTGTGTTTCTGTCTTGTTGGAATAAAATTTGAAAGTTGGCATTCATGATCTTCTGGATATTCACAGGATCCATTGTGGTTTCACCCTTTGTGTTCTTAATTACATGAATTTGAGTCCTTTTTATTTTATTTTATTTTATTTATTTACTTTGTATTTAGGACAGGGTCTACAGGGTGTACAGGGTCTAACTGCTTAGACTGGACTCATAGTAATCCTCTTGTTTACAGCCTCCCAAGTGCTGGGATTACAGGTGCGCACCACCATGCCCAGTCTCAATTGCCATCTCAATGTGCCCGATGGAGGGAGGGGACCAGCACAGCAGGCCCAGGGATTGAACCCCCGGCCCCTGTGTCTGCCTAAGCATATTGAGTCTTTTTTTAAAATATAAGTTTGGCTAAGAGTTTTTTAATTTTAGTTGATTTTTCAAAGAAGCAACTCTTCAGTTCATTGATTCTTTATATTGTTTTCTTAGTCTCAATTAAGGTCTGCTCTATTCTGTATGATTTCCTCCTTTATACAATTTTGGTTTAACTTGTTCTTTTTATTCTAGAAGTTTTTCGTTCAACATTAGGTTGTTTATTTGTACTTGGTCCATTTTCCCTTCTATAAATTTCCTATATAGAACTGCTTTCATTGCATCCCATAAGTTTCAGTCTGTTATATCATCTTTGTCATTGAATTGCAGATACCATTTGATTTCTTCTCTAATTTCATCATAACCCATTGGTCATTTTGTGTGGAGTTATTTAATTTCTGTGTGTTTATGTGGTTTTTGTGGTTTCTAAAGTCAAAGTAGATTAAAGGTCTTAATATTAAAACAGAAACACTAAATCTACTGGAAGATAAAATCGATATAATTCTTGAAGACATAGATACATAAAAAGACTTTATTAATAAAGCTCTAAATGCATGGGAAGTGCTACAGAGAATTAGCAACTGCAATTATTTATTTATTTATTTTGCATTTCCAGGAAGGGTCTACAGGGTATTCAGGGTCTCACTACTAGATCAGACACATAGTGATCCACCTGTTTACAGTGTTTCCCAAGAGCTGGGATTACAGGCGCGTGCCACCACACCCAGTCTCAATTGCCATCTCAGTGCTCCCTGTGGGTGGGGCTGGCAGGGCAGGTCTGTAGATCGAACCCCTGGTCCCTACACCTGCTTGCAGGTGCTTTAATCCACTGAGCTGTTTGGCTGGCCCAGAAACTGGGATCTTATCTCACTAAAAAGCTTCATACAGCAAAAGAAATCACCAACAAAGTGAACAGAAAACCTGTAGTGTTGGAAAAATGTTAGCCAATTTTTCCTCAGGTAAAAGACTAATATCTACAACATGCAAACAATTTTTAAAAAGTAGACTCCCTTTCCCAAATTTAAAGACTCAATCCAAAATGAGCATTTGAGATGAATACACACTTCTCAGATGAAAAACTACAAATGACACGTAAGTATATGAAAAATGTTCAACTTCACTGGTCATTCGAGATATGCAAATTAAACCATGCATTTTATTATACAATTTAATATATACATGTGCATGTTGTCATAAATACTTGCTCTAACTACATGTAGCTTTTCCTCAGACAAAATATGTTAAAGACAGTTTTCCAAGTCTTCAAACATTCTTCTATCATACTCACTAGTGGTCGCTTATACATTTGCCTCAATTGTCAACTCAGTCTTGAAAATTAGGTAAAGGGTCCCAGAATGCATGCTTATCTCTGTGGACACGTTCACTTTAAGTGAAACATTTCTATGAAGCAGCTGATGCTCTCTTTGGATCCATCAATGCTATACATATTGCCCGGACATAATTTTATTAGACCCATGTGAGCTGTAATATCCATAAATCCAGGCCATTTTAAGAAATGCCTTTGCACTGCTACTTAAATTCATTATCTAGGAATTTTTTTTCACTTTATATTCCATGCCATCTGTTATTCCCCAACCCTGAACACTTGTAATAAAGAACAGAAAGCTCCAGAGCACAGAGGAGGTGAGAGGGAAGAGAAGGGCTGCTAAGATTACCCAAAATGTAAGTTCTGGTCTCATTTTATATCAGGAAAAAAAACCCAGCATATATAAAGATTCCAATGCCATTGCAGAATAGTTGGCTAAAGAAGTCAACAATTTTGAAAAGTTGCCCCAAATCCAGTGAAGAAAGAAGAAGGAAAAAGAGAGAAAGAAAAAGAAAGAGCAAAAGAAAAAGTCAGACACTTCTACAGAAGGGCTTCTTTTCACTTGAGATACGGTTACTTTCCTGTATGATCACAGTTGTTAAGGTTCCTCCAAAGACATGATACCGAGATGAGATTTTGCAAAATACATTTTATGCAAAACTCCTACACAAAGAAAAAGAGCGTCCCACACACTCAGCAGGTCTAGCACTCAAGTATTATATACATCAAATTCGCTTAGAGCAAAGGAAAAATGAGTGGTAATTTCCAAACTGACCTGGATATAGAAGTTCTTGAGTCAAACTTTGTAGCAGATGGAATGATTTAGTCTGACAGTTATATATACTCTTTACCAGGGTGAAATTAAAATCAGTGACAGAAAGGCCATAATAACTCTGGAAAGTGAAAAACTAGGAGAGCCATGGTTTTTTTTTGTTGTTGTTTTTTGGGGGTTTTTTTTTTTTGATGCCTTAAATTAGAAGTAGTTTCCTATGCTGAAATGAGACTTTAAAATTATGGTGACTAAGACATAAACTAGTACTTTCCAACAACACTTATGAATACTACAATTAATCCAGTAATTCAGTTTATTGATAATGTACAATTAGGATGCTAAATGAGCTGAACATATTACTTCTCCTACTTTAAGTGCTTTACACATTATAATTAAGCAAAGCAAAGTTAAAATCATACACATAATTAAGGAAAGTTGTGTTAAAATAAGCAAAATAAAATTGTTCTCTGAACTCAGTTTAATCTCCATGAAAAGATTATTTCATAGTGTTGAAGATGGTAAGACTTCCAAATGCTTAGCCCATCCATGTATTAACAGAGCCTGAAATCAAGAGTTTAAATTCTTTAACTTGGAGCAGAGTCAATTCTTTTCTTTGGTGAGTACTTATCATAAATAGAAATCTCTTCCAAATTAAATATTTAAGCATTGGAACTGTTGTACTTTTAAAACCATGCAGAATAAATAAACTATTTAGGGTCCACAAAAAGCCATGCAACCTTAAATTGCTGAATAATATACATTTTTCTTGGGATAACATTTTACCATTCTGGAGACTATTCCACATTTGAACATTTAGGAATAATTCATGTTTACATGCACTTACATATTATTGATGTTTGTTAATTTATTTTGGTTTTTGAGACAAGATCTCATCACGTAGCCCAGGCTGGCCTCAAATTCACAACAATCCTCCTGCCTCAGCCTCCTGAGTGCTGGGATTATAGTCATGTATCACCATGCTCAACTTGGAGGCATATATTGAATATTTCTTGAAATTTTTCATCAAGAAGTGATTTCTACCAAGAGTCATTCTTCACTACTTAAGAAGTTACAAGAAAATCTTAAATCTGAGTCCTTGTCCCCAAAGGGGCACACTGAACATTGACTACACCACTGAAGAAACTGAACTCTCATTATTTTTTTCCATAGGAAAATGTTTTCATGAATTGAACAACCACCATTCTCACACATATACTCGATATTTTTTAAGTGCATGTTTCTTAAAATGGCCCTATGAATATGGTATTACTTTTCCCTCTTAGCATAAGGAAAATGAGTCCATGTAAAAGAATTATATAACTTGACAAGTTAACACCATTATAAAGAGGCAAAGACAGGATTCAAGTCTCTGGCCTGTGAGATAGCTCAGCAGACTAAGCATCTGTTTAGGCAAGTGCAGTGGCAGGGGTTTGATCCCCACTGGTGCCATGCTGGTACTAGCCCTGCCCCCAGGCCTGCTGAGCCAGCCACCGTGACCCAGTGTGGTGGCACATGCCTGTAAATCCCAGTGCTGGGAAGGATGACACAGGAGGATCACTAGGTGTTGAAAATGCGTAGTGAGATCCTATACCAAACACACACACACACACACACACACACACACACACACACACGATTCAAATCTTAACCTGTTTGATCCTAAAGTCCATATTCTCAGTTCACCGTTACATTGTCTTCCTTTGGCAGACCCTAAGTTTAACATTATTTTAATAAACTTTATGAAACAGTGACATATTCTTTTCAAAGAATGCCTTCCATTATTCTGTAGAGAAAATATCATATATAGCATTGTTAAGGATTTTAATTCCAAGGTTAGGTTAAAAAAATTAGTGTGTCAATGTTATTTAAAGTCTATTAAATGTATAGGAAAAAAGAAATTGAATTGATGTTGCCCTATAATACTCAGCAAGGAAAATGCAATGAAATGTTGACACATTTACACCAATGTAACTATCTTGATGCCAAGAAAGTTTTAAAATAGCTCCTTAAAGAGGGAGATATTGTTGCAGTAGACAACCTACTACATTTTTAATCTTTTTAACCCAAAACATCTGAAACAGATGATCTCACTCAATCCTGAATCTCCTTCCTCATTGCCAGTCTCCCAAAATGAAGATCACAGCTAAAATCTGAAATCCTTTAGAATTAACCTGCTGATAGATATAAGTATACCTGGCTCTTTCACTTCTTCCAGTTTCATAGCCCCAGTGAAATCCAAACCTTCAGGTTGTCTACTGGTGTTTCACAGTCCATTCATCACATTTCCATTCTGTTAATGACATGGATGGAGTACAAAAGTCTGCCATGAGTTTTTCTTTCTGCTTTGAGTTGCTATCTACTTTCCAAAGTAGCATTTCCTGGAAAATGAAGTCCATCCTCTATTCTATCTCCCTGGGGGGGGGGGGCAAAAACTCCTGTGCTTGACCTCATCACCCTCTGATTCTACTAGTGAACAGATTCTCATTACACTGTGGTAGTAGCTGTGGGGAAAAAAGGGACTCCATGGAAACGTGAAGGTGAAATACCATGTGACTATCCAACATCATTGGAACAGCAATACTGTGTACCCGTGCCATTCTGGCTCTCCTCAGGGTGGCAACAATGACGCTGCAGAATATTCTCTTCTGTGTTTTTATTTCTGTCTTGAACATCCTCAAGTTTGATGAGAGACCTAGGGTGGGGGTGCCATATTCTTTTTAGCTTCAGACTGCTCAAGAAATCCTCAACTGTATTTCCAGCCTGTCCCTCAATACAGAAAGGGTACAAATATATAATATTTAATATTATAAAACTAATTTTTAAATGATGATTTTTAGGAGATGAGGTAAAATTCCTACCTAGACTAACTAGTTTCATGTTTATTTTAATATTTGTTATAATAAAAAATTTAAGCTATAAATTTATAGCGTAATCTATAAAACACATAAAGCTATTTTATCACAGTTATTAAACTATAACTCTGTGTGTGTGTGGAGGGGGGGTACTGGGGATTGTTTCCCAGGCTTCACACATGCTACGCAAAAGCTGTAGCACTGAATAGCATCCCAAGCCCCTTTTTATTTTATTTTGACATTGTCTGTTTCCAATTTGCCCAGG
>NDGN011473168.1:0-32479 GCA_002564285.1 Tympanoctomys barrerae
TTTTTTTTTTTTTTCATTTTTTATGTATTTAGTACAGGGTCTCGCTACACAGATCAGACTTGTATTGCTCCTCCTGTTTTTAGCCTCCCTGGCTCTGGGATTACAGGTGTGTACCACCACACCCAGACTCCGTTGCCAGCTCAGGGAGGGGGGGCCAGTGCAGCATGTGGGACTGGGGATTGAACCCTGGTCCCTGCACTTGTCAAAGCAGGGACTTAGTCCTCTGAGCTCTCTCGCCGGCCCTCCCATCACTGTTTTTTGATCTAACAGGGCCTTGTCAATATGCATTCACTGAATACCTGCTGTCCATGGATTTGCGAGTGACCTGTGGCCACTCCCACCTGTGGTGCCTAAAATTTCTCTGTGGCTCATTATCTACTGGCAGAAAAATCAATATGCAAGGAACCTCGTGTCTCCCGGGTTTTGAGAGTGAGTTATTCATGTGGACATCCTTGGCTAGAAGCCACTCAGCCATCCCCAACTCAGTGGCTGCTTTCATTATTATTTTATGTAATTGACTTGAAATACATTACATGAAGCTGGCTGGTGAATATGTGGCGTGGAGGTGTACAGTGACACAGGATTCTCTCCCTGCATTAGCCACTTTTATTTCAGCAAGGTAGCAACATCCATTGTCTTGGCCATAGTCAGCTGTGGGACTTGGGAGGCCCTTTATTTCCTCAAGAATTAGAGTACCCTGTTCCCAAGTACCCATTTCCACTTCCCTGTGTCCTTTCTATCTCATGCACAGTGTGAAGGTTTCTTATTAGAAAGTCTCACCATCAGACGGAAGCCCTTTGTGAGCAACATCTGGCATAAATATTAGCCAAGGTTAATTGTTATGTAGACATCAAAGGTATTCATGCAACGGGGAGTGCATCTAGCAGTTTCTCTTAAATATTTTTCTTCAGTTTTCAAAGCTTTCACTCCCTTTTCAAAATAATTTTTGGATAACAGCACAGTTTAATTTGCTCAGTTATCCTCTTTCTGTCTTGCCTTCCAAGGTAAAATGATAAGGATTTTGCCTCGATAATATTTTGTGTCATTCTGGCTTTCGAGATCTGGAAGGAATACACAGTGTCCCTTCTGAGGTAGCTGAATTGTCTTGGCTTAATCTCAAATGATGCTAAGCTTTGTATTTTCCTCTGGCCCTCTTCCAGAAGCACAGTCTCTGAAAACTCTTCTCTCCCTCTCTCTTAGATGGGTTAGGAATGAACAGATGTCTCAACCTTTTTCCTGTCCTGGGGCTCAGCATAGTATGTAGGAAATATTTCCAGGGCAACTAAAAGCAACCAGAATTTAAAATCATCCAGCCTGAAGCTTCATAACAGACATCTTTGGGCTCCAAAGTCTCTGTGTGCCCATTTTCTAAGAGAAAATGACTAGAAAAAATTTGGGGGTTGGGGAGATAGCTCAGTAGAATAAGCGCTTACCTGGCAAATGCAAGGGCCTGAGGTCAATCCCCGGTTCTGCAAAAAAATTCTTACATCTTCTAAGTTTAGTAACATGTGGGGGGCCACATTTTTATAATATATTTATTAAAACCCTGAGAAAAGTATCAAGAATAAATTGAAGTCACATCCTCCTTCCTGGAAGAACCTTGTAATTCATTTTATTCTCTTTTATTTTATTTTATTTTTGGCATGAGGAATCAAACTCAGGACCTCACACTTGCCAAGAATAATTTTTTTTAAATAAAGAACACTTGGATGAATTTCTGGCACAATGTTGCGCATTCCCACCCAGGACCTGTCTGTGGATTTGTGTAAAACTTAACTTAGAAAAAGCTATATGACCCTGAAGCTAAGCTCACATCTATATAATTCATTACTAATTAGAATAGTAGACTCGCCTTTTATCCTGGCTGTAGAATTTTCAGAGTTCTTAGATCCATTAGGTAAACACCTATGGTTTTAACAAATGCTAATATATTTGTCTTTGGTTGGTTTCTTTCTCTTTTTGTAACCTGCTGAGCCCACCCTGGGAGTGGAACTGGCGTTCAAGAAGCACAGCAGACTCTTGATGGATATTTTAGCAACGTGAGGCTTCTCTTCTTCCCACAACTTATGTACATAAAGATTTTATGATATAATATCTTGGGAGGAAACAACCTTGCCAAATTCTCATTTCTCAGACCCCGAGACAGGATCACATACACTTAGATGCATTTCTCTTGTAGGAGCTGTGTTTTCAAAAATCACACACTTAAAATTCTCAGCCTTCTACTATGAACCCGGGGTTTTATCTTTTGCAAAATAAAAAGTTTAATTCAAAGTTTGCGAATACAAGAAAGAAAACCTGCTTGTCAGTCATCATTCCTTTCTCCAGTTTCACTATGGGCAGATAGAAGTTCCTTGTCACCGTGAACCTCTGGGTGGTGTAACAGGTGATAGTTTTTTTCAGATGTAGGAGAAGCTGCACCCCAAATCTCAAGCAGCCATCCCTAAGAGAGAGCAGATGTTCCCAAGAATGAGAATCCCCTACCCCGGAGCAGGAGCAGCTTTACCCTCCCAGGTGCCTTTCAGAGAACTGGGGCGAGTGGAGCTCCCCAGGAGACAGGCAGCGTCCGAGCAGCAAGGAGGAAACCCATTTGCTGTGGGCTCCACCAGCAAGCACAGCTGAGGGACTCAGCCATTGAAGTGAAATTCTCCAAGCAGCAGTCATGCAGTGAAAAATATCTGGGGTCTGATCCCTTCATGCAGGAGTCCACTAATACCTTGCAGCACAGAAAATACAGGACATACGCCTCTTATCTCTCTGTGTTTTCTTTGTTTCCTGGCTCTTGTTGCCCATAAATTCCTCTTGCTGCTGTTGCACCTACTGTTTACAAATCCCAAAGATGCTACCTTTTATCTCAGGCTTTGAGGACAGCTGGTGAAAAAGAATTGGCTAAATCATGATTAATTAATTAATTTACTAACTAATTAATTGACAATTTTCTAATGCTTCATTCATCAAAACTAAGATCAACATAAAGTTCTAGACAATTTATGAGTGACAGATTTAAAATCCAAGCTTGGGATCCTATCTTAAAACTTTATCTTAAATGTAAGATAGGGATCTTATTATCATTTAGAGAGTTGATTCAATTTTCTCATTTATTTAGATTTTCTAGGGAATATTACAGTAGAAAGGGAGAGGTACCTTTTATTATTCTTCATTAAATATTTTTAATAGGTCCACACTAGCTTTTTCAGGATCTTATGGCTTGGAACAAGCGAAACAAATAAGCTGCAGTGTGCCTAAATTTAATCAAGGTAATGGTATCTACTGTTCCAAAACAAGACTGACTGCAAATGTTTCAAAATAATGAGAATAAATTGGCTCTGATGTCACAATGTCACCTAGAAAAATGTAAAGAATACACTGCGTTACTATCACCCTTGGCAAAAAGTCTATCCACTTGACTACTTAAGTACTTGCTTACCCTGCAAAATGATTAAAGCTGCATCTTTTCCAGCCTCTCAGCGCTCCTTGGATATCTACTTATCTTACCAATGAGTCAGTTTTCCCTTAAATGGAAACAAATGGAGCCTTTATGTTTCAGAGCATAAAGTCATGAATGTAAATGTTTAAGTTTTAAAGTTAGAAAGCTTGCAAAACCTCGGAGCTGACCACAGCAGCTGAGAAGCGAGGCTTGCCTACAACAAAGCACTACTTGGAACCTAGCTGTTGTCCCACCTAAAAGAACTGCAGCTGTCACTCTCGCTGTCCCAGAACTGGAGCTCTGCGAAGTGACTGTATAAACAAAAGGGGCCATCGTTTCTCGGCCTTTTGGCTAAGATCAAGTGTAGTGAAGAAGAGAAGCCATAGCTTTTTCTTTTCTCCTAGTGACGCAGCTTAGCTACCTTGGAAGGCTCAGAAGAATAGAGGTCTGCTGGGGACCTAGTGGGTGACAGTGTGTGAAACACTTGCTTCTGTCTTCTGGAGTAGTTAGAGGGCTCACACCGAGAGCCAGTCGGGTGTGGACTGAGAAAGTGGGGACCCCTTTCCGGCTTCCATGCTGACTGATGTAGCCTTCTCCTCCTCACCCTGAGCCTCGAAAAAGAGGACTCACTGTGATGCATCAGGTGAGATGCAAGTTTTCGCTCAGCAGTGCCCCCACCTCCACCCCATCTGCATTGGGGGACTGAAGTTGTTCCATCTTGCCGTCTGTCATCAGCTGGGTGGTGTGGTTATAACCAATGAGCAGAAAGTAGGGGCTGGAGTGAAACTTTCCTGGAGTCTAAATGATGGACCCTATACTGAAACACATAGAGTGACACTCCAAGGTTAAAATAATCTTCCCTCTTAAATTGGCATTGATGGATACGAGGCCTGCAGCTGGAGCCCTGGGCCTTGGCTCCGTATGCCTCTGGCAGCAGCTCCAAAAGTCGTGCAGCCCAGATGCTGCTGAAATTGTTATCCATGGGGCTGGGGCACAGAGCACCCACAGCTGCCCTCCCTATCTAGATGGAAAGGTCCTAGACGTGCCCTCTTCTCCCTCGTCCTTTGGCACTCAGGCACAAATTGATCTTTTCCCTTTTAATTCCTTATGTCACTTAGAAGTGAAGCTCAGGCTTGAGAAACTCTCCCTGTCCCAAAGGGGGGAGGGAGACATAGAGACAGAGACAAGAGACAGACAGAGACAAAGAGAGAGCGAGAGACAGAGACAGAGAGATGGAGAGACAGAAGAGAGAGACAGAGACAAAGAGAGAGCTAGAGACAGAGAGAGACATAGAGGCAGAGAGAGACATAGAGATAGGGAGAGACAGAAAGAGAGACAGAGAGACATATAGAGACAGAGAAAGACAGAGAGTGAAAGAGACAGAGAGAGAAAAAGAGAGAGAGAGAGACACTAAGATTCTGGGAGTATTGATGTGTGTTTTTCTGAGCTCACTGGAGAACGCCAAGAATAAAAGATAGAAGATCTCCATCTCCATCACAGAAATAATTTGCAAAACAGCTGCTCTCATTCTGCAAGATTGTTTTCAAAACAGGCAACAACACAAGCACATTCTTCCCCTGAAGGGAAATCTCCTCTCTACCCAGCAAACTGCTCTTCCAGCTCTGGGGATTTTAATAAAAATTTGATAGGCTCTGTCAACTTCAAGAGCCATCATCTCCCTCTCTGGGAAAAAAAAAAAAATGTGCTGTCGTCTATGGAGGCGAAGCACTTGTGGATCTTACATTAGATACCGTTTCTAAAGGCCCCTGTGGGAAGTGCATCGCTGCATTATCTGTACCGCCACACTCGATCTCAGCTCTTCGAGTGCCATGCCTCCAAGCCACCAGTTCTAGCCCTGACTTTTCCAAATTGTCGATCCAAAAAACCAAATTGGCTTGCAGAATAATCCGTTCCTTTCCTGTATCAAATCACAGCTTCACTTTAATATCCACAAGCTAGAAAGCACAGACAACCAGGATCCGAAATCAAACATTCAAGGGCTTTGCAAACAGTGAGTCAAATCCATCAGTGGCACATAAAGTTAAGGCTTCCTTGGAGGCAGCCCTGATAGGCCCAGAAGATTTGAAGTTAGACTCTAAATCCTCCCTCTCGCTCTCTGTGTCCCTATCCCACTCCACTCCTACCACAACAACCTGGATCCACTGGCCTTTGGGTACAGTGTGACTCGGGCATGGACTGACCCATAAACACTGACTCTTGACTTGGTGGTAGAAAGTTCCGGAAGCCGCTGGAATCCCCCCTGATTCCGTGGTAGCTTCACCCTGAGGAATTAGTGCTATTATAATTCTGCAGTCAATCAGCACATGTTTTCAAGCATGAGGGGTTAGGAGGCCAACATATGAATAGGGGTTGAGAGCACACAGCCCGTCCCCAACTGAAAACTTGTGGGTTTCTTGTTTGCTGTTTTTAACTTTATATCCCCTCATGTCTAAAGTAGTGTATCCTCAAGGGTTAAACTGGGGGATTTTTAATGGCTTCAGGCTCTCTGGAAGGGAGTTCATGTCCTTAGGTTCTTTCATTAGTTGAATCATAGAAAACTGATGATATGCCACTCTTGGATGGCTGAAGACATGGCCATTCCCTACAGTTCAACCACACGTGTCCTGGTGGGCTCCCCTCTTTCAGAGAACAGCTGTAGTCTTCCCACTTGCCTGACCCCAGGTTGCAAAGTTCTGTCTACCTTTTCCTACAAGAAAGCAAAAGAGAGTGCTGGTGCCCCAAAATTCTTGAGTTGAGCAGACAGATCAGCGCCCCTGTACCCATACACGGTGATCCTCGCCACCTACTCAGGAACTTTTAAACACATTCAAAGTTGCACAACTGTTACACTTATTTTGAAGGTTTACAAGAACTGTCCACATGACACCGTACCTCCAAATGAGCTAATGAAATCAGAATAGCACCTGAAGCAGAACCCCAGTTTTAGAAACACAGACAGTGTCCCTTAAAGCCTGTCTTTTCCCATTAGCTTAGAGAAAGTGGGAGAAGAATCTCATGTGTCCATGACCAAATGGTCCTGAAGCTCAGGTTTCATTCTGCCCCAAGTATTGTCAACCCAAGAATGGAGAACTAGGGTCCCCCTTCCCCATCTTTCGGTTCACTGGGTTTCCTCAAAATCCATTGCAGTCAAGTGTGGTGGTGCTCGCCTGTCACCACCACACGTGAAGCAGGAGAACTGTTGTGAGTTCAGGACCAGCCGGCTACAAAGAGATCTCAAGGCCAGCCTAAACTGCATGGCAAGACCCTGTCTCAGAAGGACAAAAGAAGAAAAAGCAATTGCGTAAAACATGTACATAGTGCTCTGATGGGCAGTAGATGACTCTGTTGTTTTTTAGGTGTGAAAGTCACCAAGATGTTAGAATAATAAACCAGTGACAAAGGCATAAACTTGATGCTGCAGCGGCCCCTGATGCCCTGTGGGCCATGGGTTATAGGATGGAGGACACTGGGTTAGACTCTCCCCAGTGACAATCTGTGTGTGACAACCTGCATGCCCTTCTGCCCTCCATCCCAAGAGCATGGGTCCTCCCAGCCAAGCACCATCCCCGTGCTCCCTGCGGCAGCACAGGTACCAAGGACCATCCCTGAGCAAGTCGTGTTTTAGCCCAAAGCCTGTCCCTGCTCCCCTGAAAATGTCGCAGCACAAGCAGAACCAGGACAGGAGGCTGAGATTTGCACACGTTGATTGGCACCAGACCCAACGGCTAAGTGTTTTCAGAAAATCTCCAGAAAAGAAATGTTCCGCACAGGTGACATCCATGCTGCGACTTCTGGAGCTCTATGTACTTGCCACAATAGCTTTATTATTTGATCTTCAAATATGTTATGATAAATTACAACTCAGAATTTTTGGAAGCATAATTTTCATTTTCAATTCAGAACTCATGGAAGAAAGTTAAACAGGAAAAATTAGAGAATTCCACAAGACCAATAATAATGTGTGTTTATAAACTACTTATTTTTGTATTGGAATACCAGCATATTCCATGGAAGGCACATTAACACCCTAAAATTCCACAGTTGTGAGTGGGTAGCTATTTCCTTGTTGTATTTTTTAAATTTTTCTGACAATACATATTTTAATCAAATCCTTATTGAATTAGAATTATTGGCTAATTTGCCCAAGATGAATTTGTTGAATGCTTCCTGTGTGCTTTCTAATGGTACTGGGCCAGGCAAGGTAGACTCAATATATAGCATCATGGGGTTTCATTTACAGTACTAGAGATACAGAAATGTTTAATATAATCCAAAAATAAGTCTAAGCATTATGGGAGAAAAAGGCAGTGTCCAATAAGGAGGTATGAAGGGGCCTGGGTGGAATTACAATGGATGGTATTTTATGATGGTTAGGACCCAAGTGAGAACTCGATGTTGGTCAGATGAAGAAGTGAAGACAAGTGGTGATATATTGGTGAGAGGGGGAGAGCCTTGGTCCACGTGAAGAGCTGAGAAACAAGGAAAGCTGGAACCTCCGAGGGAGGAAGAGGCCACGATGTGAGAGAGGGGAGGGAGTTTAGATCACACAGGAATTTGATAGCTACTTAGGTTTGAAGAATAGAAGTCAAAATGTCACGGACAGGTCTCTGTGCACAGAAGCCATGCGGGCGAGGGGACCAAGAATGAATGGGAGAGAGGCCCGGGCCACCATCCTGGCTGAACACGCTAGGTGACCCCACCCCAGGGTGATGCACATAGAAGAGGCTGGAAATGTGGGTGACCCATTGTCATGAAGAATGAGAAGGGGGTGGGATTAAAGCCAGTGCCTGGATTAAGGAAGGAAGAATTCTAGGGGAGGGAGAGAACAAAAGTTCAGGTTTTCTGTTTTTCCTTTTTGCTCCCAATTGTAAAATGGAATTACTGCTCATTTTAATCAGACAAACTGCAGAAATACATTGGAAAGAGGTGGATTAGTACTCTTTCACTCGTGGACTATCCAGGGTTGACGGTGTAGTGTAACGCCCTGACCCTTCTCTTTTGTATATGATATCTATGTGTAGAAATTCCATGTATATCCACTGCATACTTTTACTTGAGCTTTGAATTTATTAAATATGGATCACTTCTAGAATTTTCAAGTGAGTATATAAATGCAATATATGAGTATAGAATTCAGAGGAGAATGATACAGTGGGTGTACACCTTTGTGTCAAGGATGCCTAAGGCCTGGGATCTCAGAGAAGAGCATGGATGGGGAAAGGGGCTGGACGGTGTGCAGAAAGGCTGGACCTCCACGGTTGGAGGAGGGAGGAAAAGCTAGAAGGTGAGAGGAGAGAAGAGGGGTCCACAGGGAGGGGAAGACAGGAAGCCCAGAGAATGAGGAAGGAGGGCGACCCCGCTCTGGCCAAGCCAAGAGAGAAGCAGCAACAGCCAAGAGGTCGTTCATGAAGAGTCCATTAGCCGGAGAAGCCACAGAGTCACCCTTAATCCCATTAGAGAGCCCCATCAGTGGAGTGGTTGGGGTTGAAGCCAAATTGCTGTGAGTTTAGGAGTAAATTGGGATGGACAAGTGATGTGAAAGAAAAAAAAAAAATTGCACCTGACAAAATTAAGCAGGCAAAGAATTGGGTATGTAAGGCTTTTGCAGAAGTGGAGAAGCCAGACTGGGTCTGAGCCTAACTCCAAGGAGACGAAGTAGAAATCCTTACATGCTAAACGGAGAGGGAAAACAGAAGAGACCTGTGCTTCAAACCAAGCTTCCATAAAACCACATCTTCACTGAATATGAACAGACTTTTCCTCTTGTCATTGTTTCCTGAACAATGCAGTTTACATTTGCGTTGGATAGTAGCTGGGTCTGGTGTCACTCACCTGTAATCCCAGCATTCAGGAAGCTGAGGCAGGAGGATCACTGGGAGTTGGAGGCCAGACTGGGCTGCAAAGTCACACACACACACACACACACACACACACACACACACACAGATATTGTGGAAATCTGCAGATGATTTAAAGTATAGGGAAAGATGTCAACAGATTCTATAAACATTACTATGCCGTTTTATATAAGGACTTTGCATCCCCAGAGTTTGGTATTTAGTTGAGGACCCTGGAGCCAATGCCCCATAAATACAGAAGGACTACCATATTCATCTTTGTTCACTGGTTTGACCTAAAGAAAAAGCAAACTTTTTCACTTTTGTAACAACAGCAACAAATACTTATACCACAGAACAACGCTCCCTCAGAGATGGAAAGGCAAGGCTCTGTCTTTCTTGATGATGGATAGATTTTCGGTGGTGTTATGGCAAACAAACAGGCAGAAGGAGAAAGAGAAGGGGCTTTACTATCTTTGAGACACAGAGGGAATCTGGGGAAGATAAGGGATTCTCTGGATTGGACCAAAGGGAGGCTGAGGCTTTTGTGCTCTTTGGCCAGTGGTGGAGTTTGAAGGAGATGTTTAGATATATTTGAGGAGCTCACTGGGGTCTTCCCTGAGGTGGCAGGAAGAGTGAAAGGAAACTGTACCCTTGGGCTGAGTTGGAGAAGAAGGGGTAGGTGGTCTTGGGGAAGATGAGCTATTGTTTTAAGGGCTCCAGTCATAGTAGATGACCGCTATAATAATTCAGCAATTCATTCTCGAAGGAGAACCTATCAGTGATTACATTCAAAAGGACAGTTCCTGACTCCTCAAGAAAGAATCTCTTGAATTGTAAAGCTAAGCCGAGGCTCTCTAAAGGGCTTACATTTCCAAAGGGTTAAAAAAAAAAAATGACAAGCCTGAGTTTTCTAATGTGAATATTCTAGAAAAGGGAGGTCGGGGGCCAGAGGCTGTAGGAAGCTGTCTACCGTTGACTCCAGCTGGCGGCAGCATGCAGGCCGCCTTGGTCAGTAGACAGCAAGAGCATTAGCTGCTTTTTGGAGAAAATTGCCCCTCGATGGAAGGAGAGAGAAAGACAGCTTGCCCAGGGAACTGTGTGGTTTGTTTGTGTTTAGTTTGAAAGAGACATAGTTAAGTAGACAAAGACAGACCCAAAAAAAGGTATAAAAGCTTAAATTGACCAACTTTAGCTACATTTCACTTCATTTTGCAAAATCTGAGGGCAAAAGATAACATTAATTAGGAAAATGTCCTAAGAAGGCAGAGGTGCCAGAGCGGGAGGCCTTGTGGAAGCAAGTGCCGACGAGAGGAGGGACAGCTCACTGGGGATGGCGATGGGGCAGGGATTCAGGTGCTGCCTGAGGGTTTGTGTTTTTTGTTTTTTTTGTTTGTTTTTTTTTTTTTTTTCAGTGTATAACAGCTCTAGTCATTTACTGGGCAGAAAGCGGACTCGAGTTAGTGATCTGAGGACTATACAAAAAAATTTAGAGATCAAAGGACCAAAGATGGTGAGCTGTACGGAGAACTAATTGAGGTTGCCAGGGAGAATGTGGGAGACACTAGGCTTTGTCCTGAGAGAGATGTGATGCTACCCCAGAAGCAGAAGTCGCCTGGAGGACAAAAGGGGTCATCAGCACTGAAGTTGTCCAGCAGGGGTACTTAGCAAAAGGGGAAAGATGAAGAGGGAGCGCCCGTAGAAAGCTGTGGCAGTGCCAGTGCCCAACTCCTCTTAGCTTGCAAGTAAAGACGAGAGGCATTAAAAAGCAGACTCTGAGGGCCGGGGAGATGGCTCAGTGGAATAAGTGCTTCTCTGGCAAGCGCAAGTCTAAGTTCAATCCCCAGTTCCACCACAAAAAAAAAAAAAAGCAGACTCTGTGTGTGTGTGTGTGTGTGTGTGTGTGTGTGTGTATGTGTGTGTTGTTATTCTTTTTGGTTTTATTTTTACCTAGAGAAACAGTGAACAGGAAATGGGTGTTCCTAAAGGAGAAAAGGTAGTAAGATTGTCAAAGGGTGTAAAAGCTTCCTGTGTTTTCTAACCCCCTTTCCCAGCAACCTTGCCAAGGCTGCAGTCTGTGCCCCAGTGTCACCTGCAGGAACCAGAACCCTCACTGCACCCAGACCAGGCCACAGTCTTGGAACCTGACACCCTGGACTCCTCAGGGAGCCCAGCCGGGCTGCAGTCGGCATCGAGAAAGGTGAAATATGAAGGGGGAGAGAGCTCCGCTGAGGTAGAGGACACAAGGATGCCAGATTTGGCTTGTAGTTTGATGTTGGAGTAACCCATGTAGGTGGTAAAAACAAGACAAAGATCGCTTTGGTGGGATGCCTCAGGCCCGGGCTCCAAGTTCTAAGTGAACCAAAACTAGGCCATGGTGGAGCATCTGTGGTAGGGTTTTATCAGACACCAATAATGGTTTAGCCAAATAATGACTTCAAAACTAGTTTTAAAATTACAACACTGGTGAATTCCAAGGCATTCTCCTTCTTGTCATCCACAGGCTTGATTTTATTAGTTGTAAAGATGACAGATTCACTTCTTTATTTAAAAAGATGTTTCATTCCCATTTGATTCTAAAATTGGGGTGACCTTGGATTCGGTGTGGATGTGTCATTGTCAAGAAAAGAGATAATAGACGCTAAGTTGACAGAGATGAGTAGAGTTGAAAATCCTCTGAGGAAAGGTGGCCAGGAAGGACTGCCTTCATTCACTCACCCAGTAAAAATTGTCTTTATTGAGGGCAACATGAATCCAAGAAAATACGACTTCTATGCCTTATAAATCTGTGCAACCAATCTATTCCAAAGAAATCATACATCGTCACCAGAAAATACTGCTAAGAGGTAGCCTCTACAGTAATGAGGACTTTCTTAGAGCTTGACCATTGAAAAATGAAATTTTCTGCTAATAAATAGAGAAAACCTTGGCACTCAGAAAAAGATTAAAAAGGAAAAGATTGCATAGAGTGTGAGTCATGTGTACATCTTGGGTTTCACTAAATAGCCCATTTGCACTGTTTCCTGTAACCCAATGGCTTGTAGAAACCACACGTTGCTGTAACAGATGCGTTCCACGCTCAGCAATTATTACAGAACATATGCAGGCAAGAGGAAGAAAGAAAAGAAAGGCAGAAAGCCACTAAGCTCGCCACACAGGACAGCTGAGCAGAGAAGAGAGTTGTGACACTCTGAAAGCATTTAAATGATGATTCATTTCTTGAAACAAAACAGCTGGCTGCTCCTTTACTACGTTCATTAGGAAACACATGTCGCTCAGGAATTCTTAAGACCTCACAGATGAGAAATTTGATTCCATAAAACAGGTGTATCTCAAACTCCGAGGACCTTTGTTATTGCTCAGAATCTTCTCTAATTGCTTCAGAATCTTAAGTGGAATTACAGTAAGCCAGTAGCATAACTGCTGCCTCCTCCCAGCCCAACAAATAACCTACAAGAGTCTCCAGGGAACTTGATGTGGTACCCGATATAAATGAACACACAAGAGGGTTTTTTATGATTGTAATTAACAGGGGAAGAACTGATGAAGTGTACCGCGTGACGAAATGTATGTCCAGCAGTTGCAGGAGGTGTGAGACCAGCCGTACTTCCACACATCTGCTTTGTTTCTCTTCTGAATGAATATATTATAAATATATTATAAATTATAACGTTTGTGGGTCATGAGAGTGGAAATTAATAGCTCTCTCCAGCCTGCCTCGGAGGCCTTTGCTTGCGTGTGGGTCATACTCCGGGCCTCCACTGCACATTAGTATTACCTTTGTTCAAGCCTCAGCCCACACACACACTTCGATTTTGGGGCTTGGGGAAGAAAGCCTTATCAATGGTGCTTCAGAGGGTTCAGACACGCAGCCAGCGTGAGAATCATTGAGTGGCGGGAAGAGCGTTGGCTTCAGGGGTCATGGCTGATCATGTGGGAGGGCCACTTTGGCTCTTTAAGCCTCAGTCCTCTCATCTATAAAATGGGCATGACCAGTCTTGTGCAGAAAGCTGATGGGAGGGCTAAGATCAGAAAAATAGGTAGCAAGAATACTAAATTTCATGGATATTACTTACAGGAAAGTATTAAGTATTAAAATTTAAAATGCTTAAGACATGAGTAAATCCAGAGGGAAAAAATGAACTATTGGTACATAGTTGATATGTGAACTTAGCAAAAATTAGGCACTTAGTTACAGATGCCAAATTTGGAGAAACTCGGCCTTAGAATACACACACTACAACCAAGTCTGTGAACGGAGTTTCTCTCTGTCAGATTCTGTCACTCTGCCAAGCATGGCTTCTGTGGCTCTGGCTAAGAGCTTGATAATATGAAAAACTAGCACTGAGTTTTAAACTACTTAGCAAAGTCATAGTTATTCTTCCAAAGTTCTACCAACTTAGCTGAATGAATTTTTTTTTAAAAGATGGGCATAATGATATGTTTCATAAAATCCCAAACAATGGATGAAGACAGAAATGTAGAAAGAAGCCAAAGATTTTAGGACTATAATTAATATGTATCTGATGTACTTCAAAGTACAAAAACTTTCAAATAAAGAGATGGGCGCAGACAAGACACCCACATATGAGGACAGGACTAAAGCTGTTACTACCTCTCTGTGTGGAACAGAGCTCAGGGCAACTTGGGCCCCCATCCAGGGGGCTTGTGTCAGCCTGGAGCACTGGTCATTAAAAAGGAACAAAATCAGGGCTGGGGCAATAGCTCAACAGTCTAAGCAGCTGCCTGGCAAGTGCAAGGACCTGGGTTCGATACCCAGTACAGTGTGCTGTGCTGGCCCCAGAACCCTGGGTGCACCATGCAAGTCACTGAAACCAGGCTTGGTGGCACACGCCTATAATCCCAGCACCAGGGAGGCTGAGCCAGGAGGATCGCTATAAGTCCGAGCTGCATAGTGAAACCCTGAACTGAAGGAATAAAAATTAAAAAGAATGTATCACAGGGACCTTTTCAGATGGGTGCTCTTAAAAAACAAAAGTTGAGTGAAAACAAAAAGTTAGAGAATGCTGTATAGAAGATGAAGCTATTTGTAGAGTTTGTTTAAAATACTCAGAATCATATAGTGTTTATGATTTCATGTATGCTGCAAAACTACAGAAGTGTGGACTGAAAGATAAAGAACAAATTCAGGAGAGTGACCCCCACCCACCCAAGGATAAAAACAGAGATAAAGTATAGAGCTTTCCTTTGACTGTCAATTTTTTAAAGGTCTTTTTAAAAAATAATTATTTATTTATTTATTTATTTATTTATTTGGTACAGGGTTTCACTACACAGCTCAGACTCGCAGTGATCCTCCTGCCTCAGCCTCCTCAGTACTGGGATTACAAGCGTGCGCCACCACGCCCAGTTTTGGTGACCAGCATGGCGTGTGCGAGGATTAGGGGCTGCTGTGACATTCAGTACTGGGGATCAAACCCAGGTCCTTGTGCTTGCTAGGCAAGCGCTTATACTGCTGAGCTATCTCCCAGCCCTGACTGTAAATTTTTTAAAATTTCTTTCATTTTGAGTGCTTTCTTAGCACTTACAAAGGTTTGTGATGTTATATTTTGTTTACTGTGTTTTTAAAATGCAAAGAAACACAAGGTAAGCAAGAAAAATTCTCAGGAGTGCAACTCTGAATACCATTTTACAAAAATGCCCTTTAGGCTGGGGAACAAAAAAAAAAAAAAACAGTTATGTATCTGTTGATAGCTGTGTTCAATTTAAGAAATAAGAGGTTCTTTGGTAATCTTGGCAAACGAAAGGAAGCATAATTCTGCAGCTCCTCTGGGGTCCAATTAGTGATAAAACTCCTTTCTAAAATATTCTCCCTCAAATTGTATTTTCTGAAAATACACTACGTGTGTCACATGGAGATCCCTCTGCGAGATTTCTGACCACAGCATCACAGACACTGCTAAGCTGCTGCTGTCACCTCATGGACACAGCACGTTTTCTAGCAGCATCCAGGTGTCCAAGCAGCTGTGTGACAGGTATGTGGTCATCACCCTGTGACACCGACTGTCCCTGTGGTCCACAAAAGCCCCACCAAGTATCCAACGTAAGACCAGTCTGGACAATTATGTCCCCTAACAACCTGATCTGAGTTTTTTTATTTTTTATTTTATTTTTTAAACTTTATTCAGTATTGTCTTGACCATGATTAAAAGATGACATGGTCTTGGGACCTCCCAGAGGGTAAATGTGTTGCAGCTCGTATGTACCTCCTTACATTCCTAGCTTGGTTCTCTTCCAGTGTCTTTTCTCGGAGTTGTACCTGATTTTATTACCTGTCTTCATATGAATCCGCTGAGGAATAGGGCGAGTCTGCTTTTGCTTCTTGGCCAGGAATCATTTGATTCTGAAAGTCTTGTGAGAAGACATGGTGCGGGTAGGAGGCGAGAGCATGCACTTGATGGCAAACTGAAGCAGAAGGGGGAGATCTGAGGTTTTTTTTAAATACATGTACCAGAACATTTTCTTCTCTAGGTGTTCTTCCCTTGAAAATTAATTAGCATTGTCTCCTATTAACTTTAAATACCATGATGAAATGCTCTGGATTTCTAACAGACCTAAAAGCACTAGGAAGTGTGACAGCATGTTATTATGCAAGTAGCCTGACTAGATGAAGTACTTGGCAGTGTGTCTTACACACCAGCAGACACATCGGTCCTGGCGAGAGAGTGAGCGGGCAGTCACTCCCGACTGGCTGTCATGCAGTACCTGCCCAACCTCTATACACTCTCCCCTCTGCTTTTTTCTTAACAGGGTGAAACTGGACTGTCGGTATTTCCAGAATCCTTTGGCCCTAAACAACAAAAAGGAGAACCTGTAAGTATTTTAGCTTTGAGGGCAGAGACTGTCCCCAAAACAGAATTAAAATGTTTTTCCAAATCAGCCCCAATTTTACGCGCCTCAGATGCCTTTGTCATAACGCACATAGAACACATTTGTAAGTAAGTGTACACCGCATCCAGAGTGAAGGCCTTTGTTGTATCAGCTAACTTAATCCATCAAGAACTTCACAAGGTAGGACATTGTCACTCCTTTCTTCTGAAAAGAAAAGTGAAGGATCGAGGGGGTAGGAACTTGCTGTCCATGGTCACATGCCTAATTAGTTTTTGAGCCATGCACCATACCTAATTCTGGAATCCAGGATTTAAAAATCACCAGGAGATTCTTATACAGATTCAATGAAAATCCAATTAAAATACCATTAGGGTACCTCACAGATTTAGAGACTCCATTCCCAAAATTCATCTGGAATCAAAAGAGACCTAAAATAGCAAATGCAATCCTGGGCAACAAAGGAAAGGCAAGAGGCATTACAATTCCAGACTTGAAA
The DNA here is from genome assembly GCA_002564285.1 of Tympanoctomys barrerae. Lineage (NCBI taxonomy): Eukaryota > Metazoa > Chordata > Mammalia > Rodentia > Octodontidae > Tympanoctomys > Tympanoctomys barrerae. The sequence continues at coordinate 16,613 of NDGN011473168.1, forward strand.
TTATGCTACAAAGCTACTATAATAAAATCAGCATGGTACTGGCAAAAAAAAACAGACCTGAGGATCAATGGAACACATTAGAAGATGCAGACACAACTACAAACATATTCAGCCACCTTCTCTTTGACAAAGTGGACGAACATGTTCACTAGAAGAAAGATAGCCTCTGTAATGAATGGTGCTGAAAAAACTGGCTCTCCATATGCCAAAGGATAAAATTAGAGCCATGTCTATCATGATGCACTAAACTAAAATCAAAATGAACCAAAGATTTAAATATTAAAACAGAAACGCTAGATCTACTGGAGGAGAAAGTAGGTGGAAATCTGGAAGATATAGGGGTAGGTAGAGAGTTCATAAACAAAAAACAAACTGCATGGGAAATACTTCAAAGAATCAACAATTGGGATTGCATCTTTTAAAAAAGTTTCTGAAAAAGAAATCAGCAACAGAGTAAAAAGAAAACCCATGAATTGGGAAAAAAAAATCTTAGGCAACAGACATTCAGACAAAGGACTTCTATCTAGAACACATTAAGAATTTTTTTTAAATAAGGCCCCCAAAATTCAAAGACCCAATCTGAAAATGGGCATCTGAGAAGCATGTATACTTCTCAGCTGAAGAGACACATATGGAAAATAAATACATAAGCAGCTGTTCAATATCACTGGTTGTTCAAGAAATGCAAAGTAAAACAATGCTGAGATTCCACATCACCCAAGAAAGAATGGTTAACATCAAAAAGTCAGCCAATAACAAATGCTGGAAGGGCTGTGAGGAAAAGGGAACACTTTTCTACTGTGGAGAGAGTGTAGACTGCCACAACCACTATGGAAATCGGTGTGGGAATTTCTCAAAAAAAGGAAGATTAGAGGTCCCATTCCACCCAGCTATTCCCCTCCAGAGGAACTGAAGACACATACTACCAAGGCATATATATGCACCCATGGTGGTAGCGGCATGATTTGTAATGGCCAAATCTTGGAAACAACTCAAATGCCCATCAGCTCAGGAATGGATAAAAATGATGTGGTATTTTTATACAATTGAGTATTACTCAGCTATAAAAAAAAGATAAACTTGAGGCTTTTATAGGAAAGTGGATGTACTAGAGACCATGCACAGAAGTGAAATAAATCAGACCTGCCTGTGTAAGCATGGTGTTGTCTTCCTAGTGTAAGAACTTGATAGAATAAATAAAATCTGAAAGGTAAAATGGATACTATGAAAGGGAAAGAAACTGTTCAAAGAGAAGGAACCATGGGGATGAAGAATGAAGGAAGGGTAAAAGAAATATATATGCATATACACTGGATAGCTTGGATAATTGCACTGCTGATTTCTGCTGGTCTACTGAAAGGAGCAGTTAATGCTTAATTTTTTTCCACTCTTCTTTTTAGTTTTTTAACCAATGTTGCATTCTTATATCTGGTAATGTAAACAACTAATTTGAAGGTAACAATATGCAACATAACATTTGTTCAATTCCTATTATCTTGTTTAGAGAAATTCTGTATCTCTTAGTGGGATTTTTGGCTACTTTTTATTCTTTTTAAAATATCAAAATCAAAAATTAAAAATCACCAAGAGCCCTGCTGTAACTAAATACTATATCTGAAAAGAACAATAAAATGTAACACAACACTGGTATGAATTCATCTAAAAATTTGGAAAAAAAAACTTATGATCTTCTCAACCAACTGCTCGCAGTTAACCTTCTGAACTTATTTTCTGGTTTTGTTTTTGTAAGCTCAAAAAAGACTTCGCAGGCCATTTTTCCATATTGCTGTGCCAAATTGCTTTTAAAACTTAGCACTTTGGGTGCAGGAAAAAAAGAAGAAGAGAAAATCTGCTGTATCATTTATATTCAAATAGGGCCACCTAAAGAGAGCAGGAAGGCCAACTTAACAAAAACTGACTTTCTATTCAATTGTGCTTATAAGAAAAAAAGAAATAGCAGCCTCCTAGAGTCAGCAAGAATCAGGATGGACATATATTTCATCTTTGGTTTTTAAAACTGTAGTATACCTACTTCTGTGGTCTTCGTTCTTCTCCTGTCCTCTGTCCCCTGTGGTGCTGTGACAGCATCTCCATTTTCTTCATGGCCCTTTTTGGGCCACTGTGAAGTGCTGGTAGCATCCTTCTTCCTGGTGGCCTTCTTCTTCTTGGCCAGCTCAGAGGCCGTGGTGCTGAACCACCAGAGTATTCACTGTCCTTTCAGGGAGTCTGGCCTTGCTGTGAGGTCACACACATGGATTTGCTGACCAAAGAGCTGGAAGACTTTGAGATGAAGAAACGTCCTGCTCACACCATCGCTGGTGTCCTGGTCTCTCACCGCAGCAGCACTGACGCCGTGTCATCAACCTCTCGCCCACTTTCCACAGTCAAGAGCAGCTCAGTGACCCAACTGGAATTCAATGTAGGCCTCTATGGCCTCACTGGCTTAAATGGAATGGAAAAGAGCATGCTGCTCTCTGCCATTAGGAAGCGGGAAGTGCCCACCTCCAAGCACATGGACATCTACCACCTGACTCACGAGACGACCCCAAGTGACAAGATGTCTTTGCAGTATCTGGTGGAGGCAGACACAGAGCAGGCCACTCTGGAGTGATAAGCTGAGTGTCCGGCTCATGAGGACATGGACTGTGCGAAGCTCACGGAGCTCTATGAGCACTTGGAGGGGCTGGATACTGATAAGGCAGAGGTGAGAGCCCTGTGGATCTCGCGGGGGCTAGGAGTCACCCTTGCCTTGCAGCACAAGAAGCTGAAAGACTTCAGCAGGGGCTGGAGGATGAGGGCTGCCCTTGCCAGAGCCCACCTAACTCAGTCCTTTATGCTGCACCTGGGTGAGCCCACCAGCCACCAGGACTTAGACGCTTGTGTGTGGCCGGAAGAGGAACTGAAGACTTTTAAGCGCATCCTGGTCCTCGTGTCGCATTCCCAAGATTTCCTGAATGGAGTCTGCACTAATATCATCCACATGCACAGTGAGAAACTGAAGTACTATACAGGTAACCAGGACCAGTACGTGAAGACTCAGCTGGGGCTGGAGGAGAATCAGGTGAAGAGGATTCATGGGGAGCGGCCCAGATCACACGCAGGAAGAACTACATTCCTCAGTTTGGTCACGGCAGTGACAAACTGGCCCAGAAGGCCCAGAGCAAGGAGAAGACACTACAGAAAATGATGGCCTTAGGACTGACAGAGAGGGTCATGAGCAGCAAGACACTGTCCTTTTATGTTCTGTGTGGCAAGATCCCTCCACCTTCTGTCCTGGTGCAGAACATGAGCTTTAAGTGTACAAAAGATGGCCTTGCATCTACAATAACCTGGAATTCGGTACTGACCTCAACACAAAAGTGGCTCTCCTAGGGCCACTAGTGGCTCTCCTAGCTGAGCAGGGAAATCCACTCTTTTGAAGCTGCTGACTAGAGAGCTGCTGCCCATGAACAGGATGATCTGAAAGTGCTCTCACTTCAAGATAGGCCATTGTCACCAGCACTTGCAGGAGCAGCTGGACTCGGACCTCTTGCCTTTGCAGTACACAATGGAGTGTTACCCCAAGGTCAAGGAGAAAGAGAAAAAGAGGCAGATCATTGGGCACCATCGCCTCCCGGGAAGCAGCAGGTGAGCTCGACCCGGAACCTGTGGGATGGGCAGGAGGGTAGAGTGTGTCTGGCCTGGCCCCCCTGGCAGAACCCTCACTTGCTCTTCTTTGATGAGCCCACCAACCTCCGGACATGGAAACCATTGACGCGCTGGCAGATGCCATCAGTGATTTTGAGGGTGGTGTGATGCTGCTCAGCATAACTTCTGGCTCATTCAGCAAGTGGCCCAGGAAATCTGGGTCTGTGAGTAGCAGATTGTCACCAAGTGGCCTGGAGACATCCTGGCCCGCAAGGAGCACGTCAAGTCCAAGCTGGTAGACAAGGAGCTCCAGCTCACAGAGAGGGCCCACAGTGTGTGAGCCTCTGGCCGGGACTGAGTCAGGGCCAACCTTCACACTGCCAGGTGCCGCCTGACCAGCCACGCAGGACAGGGTCCAGGGTATGTCCCACACTGCTGCACTTCCACCTCAGCCCCTCTGTCCCCAGCCTGCCGGGCTGCACCCTCCCCCACTGCCAGGCAGCACTGGCCTGCCTCCACATCCCTCCAGCTCCATCTGTACGTCGGGCTCATTTGTTTGCCCCCTCAGGCCTTGCTGGTCTCCTGGCCTCGAGGGGGGTACCGCGAGGGGCACCTGCAGGCTGACTGAGGGCCCACAGCCTGGATATGGGCAGGGAGGAGGCAGGAGGGTCCTGCGTTCTGACTCTGGTGATGATGGAGGAAACTCGCAGCCCACAGGCCCCATTCCTTTCTGCTTCTGGTTTAGAGCTGTGTACCAGGCTTTGGGCTTGGGCCTGGTCAGTTTTTAAATAATTATTTAACAGTGTAACTCAGACCTTCGTGACATCTATAAAGTGTCCAATAAAGAAAGAGAAAGCCAAAATGAATGAATGAATGAATGAATGAATGTAGTATATTTTTAAAGCCACTTTTACCTTTTCCCTGCCAGGATGAATTAGAGATATTGGCTCCCTAGGTAATAAAGAACGAAAAGGTCACTAATGCTTGAATGGCAAACACAAATAATGGTAAAAGCATTATTAACGTCACAGAGCCAATTTTTCCCAAAAGCTTCAGCTTCAATACTTGGACATTTTTAGCAACGGCAGCACTTTTTCTTGGGCAGAGTTTTGTTTTGTTTTGTGTTGTTTGTTTTTGTGATACCAGAGATCAAACTCAGGACCTTGTGCTTTCCAGACAGGCGCTTACGCTGCTGAGCTCCGTCCACGGACCAGGCACCGCTTTTGTAATCAGTGCAGCTCTACACCAGGCACCATCATTACCTTACCCTCAAGGGCCACATTGCTTAGCTTCTTGTCCAAGTCTCGGACTGTGACCCAGGACCTCACCGTCCTCCCCAGCATTCCCCAGCTGAGTATTTTCAGGAACAGCCTGGAAGGGCCCCAGTAACTGCTGCCTTCTCCATCCGCCCGCTTCCTCCCGATGGAAGCTTTCCCTGCACCCCACAGTCGTGGCTCTGGGTTTCAGTGATGTCGCCTCCTGGCCTGAACGCTAAATCCTACTCACCTGCTTTCTCTTACCTTCTGTGGGAAACATGGAGGACGTGGAATAAGATTCCATCGGAAAAGCGGGGCATCCCACAGCAGGAAATAGTAACATTCTCCAAGCTAGAACTGGGTTTGCCAAATGGAAGCATGTGCCTGAGCCACGTGGATTCTAGTTCCGGGAGTCTGGGGCAGCTTGAAGGTTTGCATTCCTCAGCAGCCCCCAGACCAAGCTGTGTTTATGTCCACAGAGAACGTGCCGGGAGTCAAGGGCTGGGGGTTTCATGCTTCCTGGGCTCGAGAGGCCTCTCCCTTCCTAGAGATTTTCTCTGACTTTCCCTCCCGCTACCTATATTCAGAGAGTGCCATTTCTGGCGACATCGCACGGCCAGAATTAGCTACTTGGCCTTATATAACTGCAAGGGACCTGGGCAGCATGGGAGAGGAAGGCTCAACCCACGCCTCGGTCACGTGGCAAAGAGCACAGAAGGTGCTTGCAAGCTACTCCCTCCACAAGTGATCTAGTCAGCAAATACCAATCCTTCCAAAANAAAAAAAAAAAAAGCACAGTAGTGGGAATTGAAGCCCGGGTCTTTGCACCAAGCTACATCCTTAGCCCTTTTATTTATTATTATTATTTTAAGGTGTGTGTGTGTGTGTGTGTGCAGGGTCTCACTACACAGCCCACATTCGTAGTGATCCTCCTGATTTCTGCCTCCCAAATGCTGGGATTACAGGCGTGCGCCACCAGGCTCGGACTCCATCACAGGCTCAGCGCACCCGGGGGCCGGGCAGGGATGGAACCTTGGCTCCTGCGCTTACCTAAGCGAGCGCTTAGTCCACTGAGCTATACCCCCGGCCCTTATTTATTATTATTTTTGAACAGGACTAAATTGCCTAGGTTGCATTTAAAATTGTAATCTCTCACCTCAGCTTCCCAGAGTTCTGGGATTACAGGCATGTGCCATTATGCCCAGCCTTTGGAGAAATTATTTAACTTTTCCATGCCTATTTCCTCTTCAAGCACAGCACCAACCCGACTGTTACCCGAGGGTTAGCTATGTTAATATATGAAAAGTAATTAGAGCCGTGCTTCTTATGTTGTCCAGAACTCGATAAATGTTAGCTATTGTTATGATATATACATGGCTTTAAATTAACTAATTTAATAAACTTAATTAGACATCAAGAATGTAAATGTCTGTCTGAGACACCAGGGATCCTGTGATGGTGAGGCTGGGTTTCATCCCCCCCCTCAGTGTTTGTAGCCGAGATGAATAAGGAAACACAAGATGGGGTGGAAGCTACTTTAGGGAAGCAAAGAGAGCCATTTCTTTAATCTGTGTCTTTCATTATTGTTAAAATGGGACAACAACGCCTTTTGAATTACCATGTGCATGTAACTTGCAGAACAGGAGCTAGTAAGAGAAAACCTGTGTGTGCGTGCGTGCGTGTGCGTGCGTGCGCGTGTGTGCGTGCATGTGCGTGCGTGCGTGCATGTGCGTGCATGCATGTGCGTGCGTATGCGTGTGTGCGTGCGTATGCATGCATGTGCGTGCGTGTATTTGTGTGCGTGCGTATGCGTGCATGTGTATGCGTGTGTGTGTATTTGTGTGTGTGCCTATGCGTGTGTGTGCATGCATGCGTGCATGTGCGTATGCATGTGCGTGTGCGTAGATGCCAGCTTGTGGTATGAATAACTCGCTCCTGCAGAGGAGAACGTTGGTTCAGAAGTGGTGTCCCCCAAAGCTGCCATCTCTCCCCAGTAAGAACCATTATACTTCTTGCATTGTGCTTTAACTCAGCAATGAACTCCCTTCGTTTTTGTTAGAGTAAAAATGAAAACTGGGAAAGTATTTTCTGAATCATGATTTCACACGTAGGCACGGACGCCGCCCACTGGAAGAACTCCGTGGACGCCTTTCTGGTTCACTTTCGTGGCTGTCGCCCCGTGGCTTCCCTGACAGCATATTGTGTGGACTCATTCATCTTCATCAGACAATAGGAAGCCTTGGCCGCTGGCAGCCCGTCAGCTCTGAGCTGCTCAGGATTCTCCAAGCAGCATTAGAATAATTAAGTCAGTGTCCACTTGGAGATACAAGGGAGTTTGTAAATTAATTCTCATACGCTCCCTTTCAGCTGCAGCCGCAGAAGCAGACCGTATGCGGTTGCGCCGAGTCTGGCCTCCAGGATTTGTCTGCACACAACTGTGGAGAGTTGATTTGCAAGCCTGTTTATAATTGAATCTGTTTCCCTCCCATTTTCCTAGGGGGAGCCCTTTATAAAAGGTGAAAAGGGAGACAGAGTAAGTTACTGTTTCATCACTGTCTTGAGTTTTCTATTTCGTTGATTTCTCTTTCTGATTTCTGTTATGTTTACCTTAGAGCCTAGCAGATTTGATAAAATAAGCTTCCTGAATATTTTACATTTTCTTCTGTGACTTTTTGTTTTTCTGCTTTAAACCACGTTAAATGTTTCCATGTGATAATACTTTAACAATGGTTTCTTTTTTACGCATTCTTCAAGCCATTTTTATTAGTGACTGGACATGAACGTTAGAGAAGACACCCACTTAGGGTACCTAAACTATGGAATTAAAATAAGCAATACTGTTTTCTTTAAAGTTCTGCTAAAGACACAAATCAGATTTATCCAACAGATTAATGATGAGTTATGAAAAACTTGTTATAGGCAACACTGCCCTCTTTATATATTTTTTCTGCTTTTTAAATAAAGATTGTATATAGTACCTACTAATAGAATTTCCAACACATACCACTATAAAATCTGTTCTCCTACCCCTCCATTGAAGTTTTATTTCTCTGGGAAATAAGATTACAGGAAGTGCCTAACTTAGGGAAGTGTTCACTTCCAGGAGAACACTGGTAAGTCAGATCCATTCATAACCTGACGAAGTGAGTTTTGTACAGTACACCTGTGAAAGTTTGCCACGCAAATGTTTGGGGATTTATAGTAGTTGTTGGCAAATCATAACTATTATGTCTACTAAAGACAGAGTACAGTGATTGCTACTACAACATGGTGTAAAAAATGCTGTTAAAAAAACTATGAAGAACATACAATAGCATTCATGTACTAGCTGTAAGTGTTCGGACTCATGGTTTAGAATGAAACCTCGATTTCAGCATCAGTTCCATCATTTCTCCCTTTGTTAGATGTTAATTAGTGGAAAAGCAATTAAAGTATCAGACACCCAGTGCCAACTGAATTTATGTGGTACCCATATGTTGATTATTTTATTTACAGGGAGAACCTGGGATAATGGGATCGGAGGGAATCAAGGTAAACTTCTGGCCTTTTTCGATTGTATCTGCAGCCTTAATGAGGTTGGGAAAATTATAGTAACATTTATCTTTCTTCCCCACTTGTATGTTTAGGGAGAACCTGGAGACCCTGGCCCACCTGGTGTAATAGGAAGCCCAGGACTGAAGGTATGGAAGAAGTCACTAAGATACATAAGGAAATAATTTGGGGATTGCAGCCGTTCTGTATTTTGAAAGCTACTTTGGTGTGTCACTCATTTTCTTCACTGATGTTCTGACATTTACCCTGTTTCCTTAGTCATGCACGCACACACACACACACACACACACACACACAGGCTGCATTTATAATACACATAATAACCGTGTTCATTATAGGATTTTAAATAGTTTTAATTTGGATTCATTGTAGGATTTTAAAGTTATTTTTCATTCATTATAGGATTTTAAAGTTATTTTTAGGAGTAAATTCACAATAGTATCAACAAAAGTTTTAAGAATAAACATCAGGAGCCAGGGAGATAGCTCAGGAGTCTAAAGCGCCTGCTTAGGCAAGCCTAGGCACCCACAGGGACCACCGTTAGCTCCATGTGCGCCACACGCTGCGCCAACCCCTGCCCCAGAGTGGGCTGAGCTGGCCACAAATAAATGAATGAATGAATGAATGAATGAATGAATGAATGAATGAGAACAGAATAAACATCCGCTAAGTCTGTGACTTTGAGCTCTTTTCATAAGAGGTATAGGATTCAGAATGCTGTTTCTATGCCAAAACTAGGCAGCCCTGAAGTGCTTGTGTTTGCCATGTGCAATTCTTTCTTTTTTAAATGTACTTAGTACGGGGTCTGCAGGTTCTCATTACACAGGTCAGACTCGTAGTAATCCCCCTGTTTGCAGCCTCCCAAGTGCTGGGATTACAGTTGTGCACCACTACACACCCAGTCTCAATCACTATCTCAGAGCACCCTGGGGGCATGCCAGGGATGGAACCCCAGTCCCTGCCTCTGCCCAAACACGTGCTTTAATCTGCCGAGCTACCTGGCCAGCCCTGCCGCATGCAATTGTGTGGGTACATCCCTAGAAAGAAGTTTTGGAGAGCCGAGGAGATGAGGGGGTGCCCAGGCAGTGGGTAAAGCAGGTTATAAACATTCAAGGATAGCCTATATTTAAAGCTAACTTAAAAAGTGTATATCACCTCTTTAGGGTCATCAAGGACCTGCAGGTTCCATGGGACCCAGAGGACCACCTGGAGATGTCGTAAGTGTGGTGTCTTCAGTACTTGGAATTGAGATTGAAACTAAGATATGTTTAAAAGAATGTCCACATCCAGATATGTAACTGAGTTCTGCTATATTTTCCAAAGACCTGGGTCACTTAGACTTCTGAAACTGGGGCCACGCTTCTCACAGCAGGGGCTGCTAAGACGTCTGATCTAGCCTCAGAGAAGCTCTGGAGTAGCGTTAGCCTCATGCATTGATCTTTGAAACACAAGTTTCCTGAATTACCATTTTGAGCATGCTGGTCAATATTTGTATCTGCAGTAGAGGAGACCAGAATAGGGGAAGGAAAACCAGGAGGAAAAGCAAGCATTTCTACTATGCATGCTTTCGGGTTCAAATCTGTGTGTAAAGAAAACACTGTAACAGCTGTTGATTTTTAGCAAGTCCCTTGCTTTGAAAGCAAGTCCTTTGGCCGAAGGCATCTTCTGCCTTTCCTGTGTCTATCTCTCTGCCTCTCTGCCTTTCTTAGTTTCTGTTTCTCTCTCTCTCTCTCTCTTTCTCTCTCTCTCTCTCTCTTTCCTTTGTCTTTCTCTGTGCATCTCTATCTCTGTCTCCCTGTTTCTGTGTCTCTATCTCTCTGTGTCTCTGTGTCTCTGTGTGTTCTGTCTCTGTCTCTCTATCTCTACCTCTCTCTCTCTTGTGTGTGTCTCTGTCTCTCTATGTCTTTCCTTTGTCTTTGTGTGTCTCTATCTCTGCGTCCCTGTTTCTGTCTCTGTCTCTCTCTGTCTCTCTGTCTCTGTCTGTCTCTGTCTCTGTCCCTCTCTCTTTCTCTCTTCCATGCTTTTTGAAGCATTTCTCCACCTCTCACCCTTCCTCAACACTCTGTCCCTTGGATAACCTCCCTACCCCACAGAGAAGAGGGGGAGCTGAGAGGTCACCATCAGCTCTCACCTGAGAAAATGACAAAACTAGTCAACTATAACTTCCTGGAAACTGGCTGTTCCTGGGCCACAGGCTCCCTGGAGGCCACCTTACATGCTGTTCTTTCTGTGTCACCTTGTGAGCCGCCCGTGACTTCTTTCTGTGTCCTCCACGCCCACTGCCCGAGCCCCCAGGGAAGGCCTGCTGCTCAGCACTCACCTTCTCTGCGGCACTTTGCACCTCCCATTTGCAGCAAACCTTTGCGTGCCCCAGTCACCTCTGCTAACTGATGGGGCATCACAGGATGGCCTAGTGGAAGGACCTTAGGAAAGAGAAAACACTGGGTGTGCAGGTGGATCCCGCAAATAGTCACAGAGTGAGACTGGATGATAGTAGCTGAGGTAAGAAAGAAGAATAAAATAAAAGGGAAAGAGACACTGTCACCCAGGTGTATTAAAACTTGCTTTCTGAGTCAGTGTCTTGTCCTTGGACTCATAGTAAGCTGCGGCCCCTGCCACCTTCCCAGCTCTTCCTGGCAATGCTTGGAATGGGACAGTACTCAGATTGTCCTTTCCAGGTCATCTTGTGGGATTTTTTTGCACGGTATCCAGGCGACCTCATGCAAACGACAAACCACATGTTTTAGACAATTGCTTTTCCCTAACCAGTTAAATTCAACCCATTCCCTTATAGATTATATGTTAAAATTATTTCCTGTTACCAAAGACTCACAGTTATAAATGTTGTTATCATAAGAGCTATTGTGATTGCTCTTCTCGTTTGATTCTGGATTTTCCAGGGCTTACCAGGAGAACATGGTATCCCAGGAAAACAAGGCCTTAAGGGAGAAAAGGTATGGTCTGCATCATATTTGCTTTGTGTATTAAGTACGTAGGGAGGAGGAGGTCAGAGGTTCTAAGGGGCTCAGAGCAGTACAGAGCAGCACAGAAGGGCTCCCCAGGGCTCTGCATTGCAGCAGTCTTGATTTGGTTGAAGAAATGCCACCTGTCATAAGAAACTAACTTAGAGATAAAGGTGTCAGCCCCAGAGCCTGTGTGAGGCTCAGCTGCCCACTGCTACAGACCCAGGAAGTCTCTTATATTTTCAGAGCCTGATTTTGTATATCTACATGGAAATGCCATTATAATATTGAATTATTAGGAAATACAGAATCATGAAGTTCAGCAGAACTGTCCGGGTAGATATGCCTTTTCATGCCTGTACTTATTCACCCGTATATGTTTCATGATTCTGCCCCATTTAGAACATCACCTGCTACAAGAAATTTAAATGTGTTTAAGGACCCCAATGTCTAATGCAAAACAGGAACTTAGTAAGGGGAGAGTGGGCGGATTTGGCCAGCTACAAGACGAGTTCCAACAGCAGAGGCCCTGTCTCCCCACTTCAGTCATGAACCTGAGAAGTAAGCAAGAATCTCATCTTGTTCTCCTCAGGGAGATCCAGGGGGGATCACAGGCCCGCCGGGACTCCCAGGTCCAAAGGGGGAGGCCGGTCCTGCAGGGAAAAGTCTGCCCGGGGAGCCGGTGAGTACGAACATTTCCAACGAATGTTCTCTCGCAACTCTTTGGGTTATTCCGGTTTCCAAGTACAAGTGTAAGCTTCACCCTGCCGGGAGAGGACTCATCTTACTCTACAGACCCGCGGTGTCTGCTTGGAGGGTTCAAGGCAAGCAAAGGGTTTTCTTCTGAAGGACAAGCATATGTGCATTACAGTTAGCATGTGCTTTTGGAAGAGTCCCTGAGTCCTGTGCAGAGATTCCTTCTGGAACTTTGGATCCCAGAACACTGACTGGTTTTCAACCCAAAGTGTTCAAGGAAACTGCGTTTAAAGCACAACCATCTGACATTTCCCTCCCAGTGGCTTTGAAGGTGTCACCCTCAGTTGTCACGTTCAAAACATGTCCCTGGGATCTAGACTTTTCTAACACTGGATTTCCAGTGTCACATGTCTTCTTCCTTGTTATCTTTAAACTGAAACTTTTGGGCTGGCAGGATAGCTCAGCACACTAAGTGCCTGCTTGGGCAAGCGCAGTGACCAGCTTCAATCCCCGGCACCACATGCTGCACCAGCCCTGCCCCCGGGGCACGCTGAGCCGTGACCAAGTCCGGGAGTGGTGGCGCATGCCTGTAATCCCAGCGCTGGGGAAGCTGAAAACAAGAGGATCACTATGAGTCCAATCTGCATGGTGAAACCCTATACCAAGTACATAAAATGAAAAAAAAAATGCATATAAACTGACTTTTTACTTGACTTCATAATAACAGTTCTCAATGACAAATTCTCATAGCTAGAAACTCTCTATTTTAAAGTAACCATAAAATTTAAAGCCTCTAGAAATCTGTTCCTTATTTCTTCACAGAAGAAGGCTTATTCAAGTAAAATGAAGAGCAAGGAACAATTATTAATTTATGAATGGTCATATATATATTTTAATGATTTTAGAAAAAGAAGTGTATTTAATTCTTTCTTTCTTTTAGGGGTTAGATGGAAATCCTGGGGCACCTGGTCCACGTGGGCCAAAGGTATGTAAATACTACTAATTTTAAATGAATGAATAAGTAACAGAATGTAACAGAAAAACCTATGACTTTTGAATCTCAAACTAATGGAAACATCTCCTGTTCCAGGGCGAGAGAGGACTGCCTGGCGTCCAGGGTTCCCCCGGTGACACAGGCCCACCAGGGATAGGAATTCCTGGAAGAACGGTAAGTCAATCCAGTCTAGTCCTTGAGATGTTGTGGATTCCAATATTACAAAGCAAGATCCAATGACAAGTCTTCATAAGGAGAAAAGAAGACAGAGGCCAGAGGCAGAAATGCCAGTAAGCATTACTCAGAGGGGGCTGATGGCCGTTAGGCATGATGGCCGTGAGGACCGGTGGCCGTACTGTCTTAGCAGTTCTGGTCCCAGGCACACTGGCTCTGAACTAGGAGGAATCATTTCACCCTCTGTACTTCCATTTGTACTAAACATACAAATGCACGCTCACAAGATGTTATGAATGCATATTGTAAAATTATTAAATGTAAGTGTGTATTTCTAATTAAAACAAACCAGAGGGGCCAGGGAGATAGCTCAGTAGAATAAGCGCTTGCCTGGCAAGCACAAGGGCCTGAGTTCAATCCTCAGTTCTGCCAAAAAAAATAAATAAATAAAAAATAAAACAAACCAAGTTGATATCTTAAGTGAATGGAGTTTGTGTAAAGTCACCTCACTAGAACAAAAAGCACTCCTACTGCCTAGAAAATGCCAGAGATGCTAAGAGTTCTGTCTAGGAACCAGGATCAGAGACCAAAGAGTAGGAAACATTTCTCTTGGTAACCCAATTGCAAAGGAAATTACAGGGATCTGGCGCGTTCCGTGGCAGGAACCAAGAGCATCTAGAGACCAGATATGCTTCATACATCCCTATATCTCAGGCTTGTATTGAGATGATCATGGAAGGTAAAAAAAAAGCATAAGTTGTCATTGGTTATGTTGTGTAGGACTAGCATTTAATTGTTTGAGTAGAAGTTTTAGTTCACTTTCAATTACAGAACAAAATACTGGAACTGGGTAATTTCTAAAAGATGAAGGTGTATGCAGCTCATGGTTCTGGAGGCTGGGAAGTCCATCGGCATGGTGCAGCCTCTGGTGAGGGCCCACCTATTGCCGCAGGATGTAGCCGCAGGCGTCACATGCTGAATAGAGCTGGCTCACTCAGCTGCTTCTTGTTTATATAGTGACATCAGCAGACTCCCACTCTCGTGGCTTCATCCGGTCCTAGAGCTCCCACTCCATGTAATATCAATGTATGAATTTGAATTTTTTAAAATTTTATTTATTTATTTTTATATTTGTAGGGAAGGGTCTACAGGGTGTTCAGGGTCTCACTGCTAGATCGGACTCATAGTGATCCACCTGTTTACAGCCTCTGAAAGGCTGGGATTACAGGTGCACACCACCGTGCTCAGTCTCAATTGCCATCTCAGCATGCGCTGGGGTCAGGGCCAGCACGGCAGGCCCGGGGATTGAGCCCCCAGCCCCTGTGCCTACTTGCAGGCACTTTAATCTGCTGAGCTATTTGGTAAGCCCTGAATTTGAATATTAATTACCTAACACATGAATTCTGAGGGGACACACTGAAACTGTAGCAGCTAGAATATATTCCTACTTCAGCAGTCCGAAGATATGTGACAGGGAGAGATCTGAAGGCGGTAGTGTTCTCCAATCATCTCAGCCTCATTTTCTAGTTTTCCAGATTCAAATTTTCTAGAAGCAGGAAATAACTGATGATGCTTTCCTCCCTGGTGTTGTCAATAAGCAGTATGGCAAGCTCTTTCTTCATAGCAAGACTTGACTCAGAGTAGACAGAAGAGAAGGGCCCCTAGCCCAGCTACTCCTGTGGGCTGTCGGCTTACGATTGGATGGAATCTGTGTGCACTGTTTAGACACCCACAGGTGGGCAGCCATCTGTGCTGGGAGAAGAATCAGGTCCCGTGGGCAAATCCGTGGTGTCTCCAGAACAGGAGTTGGGTTATGGGCTCATTCAGCACCCCAGAATTATGGCTTTAAGGAATATTCAGCGTGCAGGGTGGAAAATCCTGTTGCTCCGCTGAGCAAATTACAACCCCCAGTCTTTTGTCCCTGGTAGGTAGTTGATGGACATTGCTGGGAGAATTCGGATAACTGTGTCTCTTTTTATCCAGGGTTCCCAAGGTCCCACTGGAGAGCCAGGTGTTCAGGTAAGTTACTTAACTCCGTTATTCAGAACAACAAGTCTAGCTTGCCTCCTGGGGGATTAGTGAAGGGCTGCCCTTGTGAGGAACTATTTTTCTTTTCTTCCCTTTCCAGGGTCCTCGGGGTCTTCCTGGATTGCCAGGAATTCCAGGGAATGACGTAAGGACCTTTACCTACCCTACCCTACACTCACTTTAGTCTGCATCTAATCGTCGAGTGAGAACTTGAACATGATGCTTCTGTTTTCAGGGAGCTCCAGGGAGGGATGGAAAGCCAGGCCTGCCAGGCCCCCCAGGTGACCCGGTATGTACCCAGACATCACCTGATTTATGGATCTTTAATGTACCACAAAGTCAAACAGCAGCCTACCAAGCAAACTTTGCTGTCTGAGCTAGTTAAAATGCTCAATGACTGCTTGTTGATTTTGTTTATCCCCATTATTTTGTATAGGGGAAAAAAGTCAAGCTGTATCAGCATGTGTGTGTGTGTGTGTGTGTGTGTGTGTGTGGTGTGGATATTTATTTTCTAAAGGTATACTTCAGCTGTTTGATTTTGCCCCAGGCCAAGTCCTAGCCTAGAATGTCCCAGTTC
>NDGN011473179.1:0-11137 GCA_002564285.1 Tympanoctomys barrerae
TATATCTTGTTCTCAGAATAACTACTATGAAGACAACAATTTGCAATGTATTAATTATTGTAACTGTCCTACTATACTAACCTGTTTTTGAAACTTTAAAAAATAATAATACAGTCATTCATAGCATAGCTCAATTTTCTCCATCTTTGACTGTTTAGAACTTTTTCAGGACAGTTCCTTTGGTTTTTTTTCTTTTCTTTTCTTTCTTCTTCTTTTTTTTTTTTATATTTTAGCAAAGAGTCCACAGGGTATTCAGGGTCTCACTACTAGATCGGACTCATAGTGATCCACCTGTTTACATCCTCCTAAGAGCTGGGATTACAGGTGCACACCACCATGCCCAGCTTCAATTGCCATCTCTGAGCACCTCGGGGGCTCTAAGATCGAACCCCTGGCCCTTGCAGCTGCTTGCTGGTGCTTTAGTCCACTGAGATATTTGACCACCTCTTGGTTTTTCTATTTGGAAATACACTGATAAGAAAGATCAAGAAACACAGAGAGATTTATAAACACCTTGTTTATGAACATTTCTTCTTTTTAGAATCTAGCAGATCTGGTGCATCTGTGTTTCCCTTGTATAAGCTGTGAAACTTTATAAGTCTTAAAATTCCAAAATCTGGGCATTAAACACCAAAATCCTGACATTGAGTTTCCACTTCGTTGCTGCGATGCTGTAACTCCATGACCCTCTGTGACCCACATGATACATCCACTCAAGAAAAGCGTAATTTGTTACTGAAGCATACTTGTGGGTTTCTGTTGGTGATTGCTATGTAGGCCAGCAAATTAAGATGGGAATGATCTATCCCCGGTGTGGGTGGTACCAGCCAATAGGCTTATGGCCTGGCTGGGAAAGAAGAAAAAATTGTGCCAGTTTTGGAAGATCTTCAGTCTTGCTGAGAAGTTGCACCTTTTGCTGCCATCAGCTTTGGATATTGTTTCCAGGTTTCTGGTTTCTTCAGCCATCTGTGTACACTTGCACTGTGTCTCTGTGGTGGGCTTCTAAGCCATCAGCCTGAATCCTTGATCTCTCTTGTTCTGTGACTTTGGTGTTCTTCAATTGAAAAGTCCTGGATCCCCCAGTAAGCTAGCATGCACGTGGCCATTGCAGGCTCTCCTGTCTGTGATCCCATAATCCACCTAATAAATCCCCTTCAGTAATTATACATGTACTGAATTTTTGATTGATTCTATTCCTCTAAATAAGCCTAACACACCATCTCGACAGAGAGAATGGGGAAATGTGTATATATAGTATACATTAACCCATAAATACCTGTACATCCATATTTATGTTTATTGTGTGTGTGTGTGTGTGTGTGTGCATTACACAAACACATACTTAAATTCACACAAATAACTACAAAACAGAGCCAGGGAGATAGCTCAGTGGCCTAAACATTTGTCTGGCAATACAACAATACAGGTTCAATCCCCAATACTGCATGCCTTGCTGGCCACACACTAGGGCCCCAGGCAGGCCACTGAAACTGAGCGTGGTGGAGCATGTCTGTAATCCCAGTGCTGGGGAGGATGAAACAGGAGGAGCACTACAAGTCTGAGCTGTATAGCTGCACAGCCAGGCTATAATTATTTTTTTAATACATGAATTTTAAAAAAACTACAAAAACAAATAATTCATACTGATTTATCTCCCATTTAGCACCATATAGTTTGTCTTAGTTTTCTTATGTTTTACTATTCTCTACAATAGGGAGAAAGTAGGTTGTCATAATCTATAAGATATTTATCTGTTCATAGATCTATACAACAGAAAATAGTTTAATAGCTACTTAGAAATGGATTTATCAACTATAACATATTGTGTAGTATTTTATTTTCTTACGAAGCTCCTTACCTCCTATGTCATCATGTGGCATGGGATTTCTTGTAACAGTTAACTTCTTTTGTTGTGCTGTATCTTCTGCTTGGACTCCATCCACATCCTGGTAGAGATTTTGTGGGGTAGCAGGGTTACCTGGAATCAAACTCAGGACCTAACGCTTGCCAGACAGGTGCTGTGCCTTTGAATTAAATCACTGGTCCTGGTAGACACTTTTTGGGTTTTTTTTTTTTAATATATTGCAGGTTTACTTTTTATGATCTAGAAAGAGCTAAAGGAGTTTTGACAAGTAAGTAATGGCTATATACGCATCCCCAATCTGAAAACGGCCCACTTCCCTGACTCAGCAATCTCCTTTCCACTTCTTCCTGTCACCCATTCCTTGTCAACGCTCACCTGTTTTTCTGTCTTTTTACTTGCTTTATAATATTGTGTGAATTCAATTATGTAACATGCAGCATTCTAGATTTGGCTTCTTTCACTAGGCAAAATGCATTTAAGAATCTTCTTGTGAAGGTGTGAATCAATGTTCCATTAGGCTCTTTCATAACTGCCGATGAGTATTCCAGTGCATGAATAGAGTAGTTTGTTGCCATTTACCAATTAAAGGATGTGTCTAGGCTTGAATTTTTTTCATGATTGTCAATAAAGCTGTTATATATATTATATTTCAGTATCTCTCTCTCTTTTTTTTTTTTTTTGGCTGACTCAGGCTGCCTTAAGGTCGAGTCTCATGTGTCATGTGGAGGTCAGGAGGGAACCTCAGTCCTCCACACCTAACTGCCTTTGCCCAATCATGTGCTTTGATCAACTGAGCTAATTGGAAAGACCTCTAGAGGTCAGTTTTTATATGGATCTATATTTTTATTTCTCTCAAAGTGAGACTGCTAGATGGCACAGGAACTACATATATAAATATAATTTTATAACTTCTAATTGATTTCCAAAGTCAGTACACTATGCATTTGTGTAAGTTTTTTTTCTGAAGAGAGTATAAATTAGAACTAAAACAGAAAAAATTACAAGTGACACAGATTTTCATTTAACAAAGTAATATGAATTTCACAGTATTTGTTGTAATACATAGTGTTATCTTCCAACCAGTTATTCATATTACCACATATGTGCTTGTAAAATCTGCAGAAGACAGATATATCTCTTTCCCCCAGTCTCTCTCCTGTCCTCAACTCGATAATTCTTTCCTTTTGAATAAATTAATTACCTTTTACCAGTGTCTCTTGTATCCTTTAAATTCCATTTTTCTGTTTCAGGTTCTCACACTAAGGAGACAATACAATGTTTGCAAATGTGGGTCTGATTTATTTCACTTAAGAATATGTTCTCTAGTTGCATCCATTTTCCAACAAAAGACTCAAATTTATCCTATTTTATAACTGAATAATACTACATTGTGTAAAAATATCACCTCTTCCTTATCCATTCTTCAGCTGATGGTCATCTGGGTTGTTTTCAGAATTTAGCTATAACAAATTGTGCTGCTGTAAACATGGATGCACATAATTTTCTGTGATATGAGGTTTTCAGTTCTTCTGGAAAAACATCCAGGAGCTGAACCTGGCTTAATGAGATCTCCAATCCTAGCTCTCGAATCAATCTCCAAACTTATTTCCCTACTGCGTGTACCAGTCGGCACTCACACCAGCAATGCAGAAGGGCTCCTTTTTCTCCCCAGCCTCTCCAGCANTTGTTATTGGCTGACTTCTTCATGTTAGCCATTCTTTCTGGGGTGAGATGGAATCTCAGTGTTGTTCTAATTTGAGTTTCTTGAATGACCAATGGTGTTGAACATTTTTTTCATATATTTACCTGTATTTCTTCCTCTGAGAAGTATATATTCATCTCAGATGCCCATTTTTATATTAGGTCTTTGAATTTGGGGGACCTGATTTTTTTTTAATTCTTTGTATGTTCCAGATAGAAAGCCTTCATTGGAGGGACAGTTGGTTATCATTTTTTCCCAGTTTGTGGGTTTTCTTTTTACTCTGTTGGAGATTTGCTTTGAAATGCAGGATATTTTCAGAAAGATGAGATCCCAGCTGTTGATTCTTCGAAGTATTTACCATGGAATTTGTTTTTTGTTCATGACCTCTCTAACTAACCCAATGTTTTCAAGATTTCTACCTACATTTTCTCCAGAAGATTTAATGTTTCTGTTTTAATATTTAAATCTTTGATCCATTTTGACTATAGCTTTGTACATGGTGATAAGCATGGGTCTAGTTTTAGCCTTCAGTACGTGGAAAGCCCGTTTTTCCAGCACCATTTATTAAACAGGTTATCGTTCTTCCAGTAAGCATGTTTGGCTCCTTTCTCAAAGATGGTTGAATGTGTTTGCAGTTGTGTGTTGAATATCAGTGGAAAAAATTAGAAGATGCAGACACACTATGCATTTCCATTAAGAATGCAGGGCTGGCCAAATAGCTCAGTGGATTAAAAAGCAACTGCAAGCAGGCACGGGGGCTGGGGTTCAACCCCCCGGCCTTCTGTGCTGACCTCACCCCTGGGCACACTGAGAAGGCAATTGAGACTGGGTGTGATGGATTTTCATTTATTCTTTTTCTACCAACATACAAACTTAGGTACTTTAATTTACATTAAATATATGACTGTACTTATTGTACATACTATGTGGAGAGACTATTTGAACTCCAAATTTGCCCTTATATGATCAGTCACTGTAAGTCTTTTGACTATTCATATGAATGTCAAATCAGTATGTTGATATTTACAAAAAAAACTGGCAGATATTTTGATTGGGACTGAATGAAATCAATAGATAAGTTTAGGAGCATCCTCTAGGCAATATTTAATTTGTAAATATGCTGAAATGTTCTTTGACTTTTGAATAGTGTACCAAGCTTGTGTTTTGAAAGAAACCCTTTGGTTGTTAAACATTATTTCTAAATAGGTTTTCTTATGTATTGGATTGCATCCACTAATATTTTGTTGAGGACTTTTCTGTATTTGTTGTGTAATTTTGTTTATTGTAATGTATTTGTCTAATTTTATTTTAAGGAAAATATTTGCCTAACAAAATGATTTTTCATATATTCTCTAACTTTTTTATTTCCTAGAAGAAGTTGCATGAAATCAGTCTTATGCTGTCTTTAAAAGTTTGGTAGGATTTCTTACTGAAAAAACATCTGTGCATACAACTCAAACATTTAACCATGAATTAATTTCTTTAATCAATATATGTCATCTCTTCATGTTTCATTTTAATTGCATTTGGTAGATTGTGCTTTTTAAAGGATTGGTTCAATTACTGCAATTAATTTAAGTTGTTGCATTTGTCAGCATAGAGTTTTTCATAATATAAGCTTATTTCCCTTTCAACAGCTACTTCATTGATTATTAAACATGTTAAGTCATGCTGGTGTTGGTAATTTTATCTTCCTATACTTTTCCTGTTGGATCTGACTAGAAATCTATCAATCTTATTGATATTTTCAAACTACTAGCACTTGTTCTCATTGCTGTTCTTTATTGGTTTTTTCTTTTCAATCTCACTAATTTTGACTACAATATTCATTATTACATTACATCTCCCTTCTTCGTCTTTATTTTTTTAATTTCTAGGGTTGAAGTAAGAATTAATTTCAGGCTTTTTTTCTATTCATTCGTGTGTGTGTGTGTGTGTGTGTGTGTGTGTGTGTGTGTGTTTTACTGGGTATTAATTCCAGTAAAATTTTGTTCAATATTTTTCAATATTAATTCCAGTAAAATTTTGTTCAGTATTTTTTTTGTGGGGGGGGGAACAAGTTCTCATTAGGATGACAAATTGCTCATCTGGGACTTGAGCTTTAGATCCTCCTCCTTTAATCTCCCAGAGTGGTTCTCTAAGTAGCACTTTTCTAAAAATTTTGTTATGTTATATTTTTATTCTCTCTTAGTTCAGAATACTTTTAATAACCCTTGTAAATTTTTCTTTCATCTATCGGTTACATAGTAGTCATAATTTCTAAATATTTGGCATCTATAAGACACTTTTCCTATTGTTTAATACCCCTAGGTTTTAATAAAACCATTTTCTTCCTTAAAATTCTAAAAGCACATTTTATGTTCCACAATCATATATATTGTTGAATTACCTGGAACATGTTAAAAGAATGTAAATTCTTCTGTTTTGTGGAAACATTCCATAAATATAGTTTTCTATTTTCTGTATCTTCATTAATTTTCTGTCTACTCCTCAGTCAATTACTGATAAGGAAGTATTGAAGTCTACAACCACAATTGCAGATTTCTCTTTTCTTACTTTCAGTACTATCATTTTTTTCATTATTTGGAAATGTTGTGCTAAGTGCATGCACAATTTGCATGGCTTCACTCCTTACAGAATATCAAGTATTTTATTTTGCAATGTTTCTATTCATTCTTAATGTTATTCTTTGTCTTGAGGTCTACTTTTTTTAATGTTGAAGTAGTTAATGCAGTATTTATTTAACTACTACTTTTAATTTTTATTTGGTACAGGGTTTCACTACACAGCTCAGACTTGTAGTGATTCTCCTGTGTCAGACTCCCCACTGCTGGGATTACAGACAGTCATGAGCCACCACACTTTGCCTTGGTGGCTGCCTCATCATAGCCAGGCAAGGGCCAGCAAGGCATGTGGTGCCAGGGATTGAACCTGGGTCCTTGCACTTGCCTAGGCAGGCACTTAGACTGTTGAGCTATCTCCATGGCTCTCAACTAAGGCTTTTATAGAACATCTTCTCTAATTCTTTTAACTTTTAACTTATCCATGCTTATATTTAAAAGGGTTTCTTAAAGACAGCATACACTTAAGCTTCACTGTTATCTAAACTACTAATTTGTCTTTTAATTGGGATAGAGAGATCACATTTAGTGTGATTTTTATATTTGTGGAGACATATCTGTCATCTTTTTGATATTATAGTCATTAGCTTCCTCTCTTCCTTTTTTCTTCTTTTTTATTAGTCAAGAATTATTTATCATTTATTTTATTTCCTAGTAAATACTTATATTTTTCACTTTTAGTGGTTGACCTGCGATTTATTTGAATGTGATTTCAAATAAGATCATTTGTTGTTAGAAACTTAAAACAGTAAATTCCCAATTCCTCTCTACCTCTCTCTTTCTCATTCTTTGTACCACTTTTTATAAGTACATGCCATACTTACTATAAGCATACAATACATGATATTAGTTTTGTATTAGGCAGTTGTCTATTTTTAAAGAAAACAGAAATAAAGAAACTATGAATGTTTTATATCTTTTCTTTCTTTCCTTGCTTCTTTCTTTCTTTTTCTCATTGATACAGGGTCTCACTGTGCAGCTCAAGATGGCCTTAACCTGTCTATGGAGCCCAGGCTGGCTTCAAAACTCATAGCAATCTTCTGGTTCAGCCTCCCTTAGTGCTAAGATTGCAATCGTGCACCAGCACATTTGGCCTTGCAGATCCAATTTTTGTTTATTGTCAAGCTCCCTTTACCTAAAATACTTCCTTTACATTTATAGAGTAAGTCCAATACAAAGAATATCCTTATAAAATTATTTTTGAGTTTGCAATATACTTTTTGTGATATAACTGTCAAAAAAATCAGCCCTTTAAATATTTCTTTTCTTCTTAATTGCAGTTTCAGACAAGAAATCTATAATTATCATCTGTATCCCTCTGCATTTAATGTCTTTCTCTAAGATTTTCTGTCTTTGTGTTGAACTTTTTAAAATGAAGGATTTACCTAGTGTCCATATGTGGTTTTCGTTATTTTTCTTTTTTCTATCCCTTCTACTGGGTTCTCTGGTTGCTCCCAAAAGCCCTAGGAGCAACAGTGTTTTTTACCATTTACCCAACACACAGAGTTCATTTTCCTGAGACATGGGTACCAGGAGTCTGGGTTGCTTTCTTTCCATCTCAGAGAGCTTGATCTTCTCCTTCTTGAAGTCTCTATTTTATTAATATATTTTAAAAACTATTCCCTAATCTGTGCTATGACAATTCAACAGGATTTGTTGTGAAAAATATCTTAGGGTGGCGGTATGGATGTCCTCAAATCCCACACACCCAGAGATTTTCCACCCACTCACCTGGGCACCATTGTCTCCACCAATGCGCCAGTACCCCTCTTCTCAAGGGCTGATTGTATCCCAACAAGGGCAACCATTGTTTGTTCTTTCTCTTTTCCTCCTGCTGCTCATCTACTGTCAAGATTTTGAGCCAGCTGTTTTTCCCACAAAATTCAAATTTCAGATGCAGTCATAACTACATCAGAATTTGCAATTTGTCCTACCTTCTTCAATGTGAGGGATGGGATGACAATTCCTAGTTCCAGACTCCTGTAAGGAGAAACTAGAATCTGGCAGAAGATCATCTGTTTACAAGTGGAGTTCACTTCCTTGAAACCTACAAAGCTACCTACTATGCATTTAAAGAGCATGTGAGAAATAAACAATGACAGACCAGAGGTTATCAATACAAGATAACCTGAGCTACTTCACTTCTTAAGTCACCCTTAAGTTGCTTAGGATGTTTGTTTGTTTTAAATTTTAAAACAGCATACGGAGCAATGCATAATTTTTGAGGCAAATACAAATTTTTATTCATGCATACTTAAATGAATTTCAGCAATATGTTTGAAAATTAAAATACACTCCATTTACAACACTACTTATTTCAAAATAAAGCAAAAAATATTGCTCAATGTCTTTCTATGATTTGGACTGAGAACAATTTTATCATAACAAGAATGGCTGTTAAAAACTTATCATTTCTTGGTGTCAAATAAGTGAGGTACACCACTACTAAATTCTCACAGTGACCCTGAAGTTGATGTTTTAATCTGAATGCTTAGTTGGCCCTCCCCAGTAAAACCAACCTATCTGCTTTTGTTCAACTGCTTGGTGAATCAGCAAGAACCCCATTGTATCCTACTTTGCAGTCGATTCTAACAAGCTTACTTAGTAATATATTTACTTAACTGTCTCCTAGAGTTTTTGAGCCATGATAAATTTCCTACCCTTTTTGTAACAATTAATATAAGAATTAACTATGGTACATCAGAAATCCTTTTTTTTTTTTTTTGGTCTATTGTTTTCAGTTACTACCTTTTATTTAAGAAAAACAAACATTTACTTGAGAGATTGTATAGCAGTAATTGATATGAAATTAGAAGCAGTGCCTACTTAGAAGACCAGAAATCCTAAGACAAAATCATGAAATGATGTGCTACCCAATATCACAATCATTTGAGTTTGTGGCAGAAACAGGGCCATGTTCAAGATGGGCACCCGTTCCTGGCACATGTCTGAAGCTAGTAGGTGATGATCTCATACAAATAATCCTGCTCTTCATTTCTGAGACTCTTTCCATGGGACATGGAAGAATTCTTTTGGAAGGGTCTATTTCCTAAAATTAAAAAGCAAGGGAATTAGTCCTCCCTACACATTAATAAGCTTTATGATCCTAATGATGAAAATGGAAGAGAAATAAAAGAAACTAACAATAATTTAGTTCTGGTACTATGATAAGTCATTTATGAAGGTGAGTCCATTTCATTTTCATCATGCATCAGTAAGATAGATTTTGTTTCTGTTTTGCAAATGACAGGTCTAAAGACTAGAATTTACACATCTGGCTCTGGTTTACATGGTTCAGGAGCTCAAAAGCTGTTTCCCAGGACAGTCAAGAGCACCCAAAGAGTTGCAAAGGCAGCTGAGAGAGCCCCTTGCTCTTGGAAAGGCAGTGAAGGAAGAACTATGGATCAGTGGCTTGGCAGAACTGGTTTTGTTTTTCCTGTTTCCGTTTAGGACTTAAGTGCCTAGAATTGCATTATTCGTAATCCTTGGTGAAATAACTAATAGTTGCTTAGATCACAGATATCAGCATATAGAGTTAGTCAAAGTGATAATTCTAAACATTACTGCTGTTTAAAAAAAACGGAGGAAAAAATTAGTGCAATCCTCTCAGCCATCCTGTGCATATACTTGCATGATGTGTAATACAGAAACCAGAGTTAATGCCTCTCATCTTGGTCTTCTAAATGTGTATCTTTTCTCATGTCTTATCAATTATTATTATACTCTCTTTAAAATAAATTTTCTAAAAAAGTAAAAAAGACAAAAAAATAAGGTATAGGCTGGGGAGATGGCTCAGTAGAATATGCACACTTCCCTGGCAAGTGCAAGGATAAGGGTCTGAGTTCAATCCCTAGTTCCGAAAAAAAAAAAAAAAGGTATATTAAAAGCAAGTGTGAATATTCAACAATTTGCCCAATTTTGCATAACTATATTTGTTAATCTGAGCAACAGATTTGAAGATAACATAAACATTATTATGGTAACATAACCATTGTTAATTTGCTATTCGTGTTTTGAAAATCTGTAACATATGTATTGCTATATGTTGCCTCGTTGCTACTATTTCCTTTTTACTTTTGCTTTCACTCTTCAAAATAAAAAAAATATTTAAAACAAAGCAATTTTGGCTAAGAAAAATAAAACTGCTAAAAGTAAAACTACCCAAATTACTATGTAAAATTAAATAATGTTAAATCTGGCACATAAAAGAATTAGATAATCTAGTCATCTTTACACTTTGCCAAGCTCATCTGCAAAATTAAGAAACTGGACTAAATAAATTTAGGAGCCAATTCATCTGGAAATTTCCACACTATAGAAAGTATTTGCTTTCCCTCATAACAAAGCAAAGCAGTGTCTTCAAATGGAGGAGTCGGTGTAATAGAACAGGTGGTACACACAAAGAAATGTTGTTAAATCATGTTTGCTACTAAACACAGTTAAAATTGTATTTGTTTTCATTCTTTTTAAAAGAAATCTTTTGGTCCTCCAAATAGCTCAGCAGATTAAAGTGCCTGCAAGCAGGTGCAGGGGCCCTGGGCTCCAGGAACTGCAGGTGAACAGAAGC
Source organism: Tympanoctomys barrerae (assembly GCA_002564285.1). Taxonomy (NCBI): domain Eukaryota; kingdom Metazoa; phylum Chordata; class Mammalia; order Rodentia; family Octodontidae; genus Tympanoctomys; species Tympanoctomys barrerae. Next base: position 10,755 of record NDGN011473179.1, read on the forward strand.
ACAGACGACTGTGAGAAGATCACTCCCAAAGACCCTGGGTCTCCATTACCTTGGGTTTTGTTTTTTTGTTTATTTTGTTTTGTTTTGTTTTGTTTCAGAACCAGGGACTGAACTCAGGACCTTGTTCTTGTCATGGAAGCACTTATTACACTGAGCCATCTCCCCAGCCCCTTATCTTGGGTCTTAACTGCAGGAGGAGCCCCAGATTAACTCAGTGCATCATGAATTGGATTAAATATCATTTCTGTCTGTGGAATGAGTTAGTCTGCACTGTGCCCCACCAAAATACATGTACCTATATCGAATCCCTAAGGTTGCCACCTCAGAATGCAACCTTATTTGGAAATAACAGTCATTGCAAATGTAATCATTTAAAATGAGCT